>JAWQFJ010034791.1:47500-52186 GCA_034096865.1 Theodoxus fluviatilis | reverse complement strand
AGGTGCATTAGAGGCGTTAAACGCTATTATTAACACGCATGGTACGGATGGGGGCATCTCGTCATAAGATGGGGACTCAGGGTAGGCAGGGCGCCGGACTTACTACCGCGCTTAGTGCTTTCGTCGTGCAGCGCTCTGTCGATCTGCGGCTGCTCATGATGGTGGCCCTCTGTGTTCGCTGTCGCCATCAAAAAAAAAGCTTTTTCTTCTCCAATCTAGCTCTCTCTCTCTAGGTGACAAATAGGCTATCGAGCCTATCGTACCCCTTCGATTTCGCGGCCATCACACGGGCACACGTACATGCATGGGCGGTGTCAAGAGCTGCTGAATACCAGCGTGGCGCTAAGTGCCTGTCGAGCTGACACAGCTGGGACAGATACTGGTCGGATTACTCTGGGGATACACTACCACTAGCACATCTATCTACGACCACCCACTAGCCAGTGACACGACCGGCACAGGGTGTCGGCCAGGGAGTCGGCTCTTTTCGGCGTGAGGGCAGAGGGCTATAGTACCGTCTAGTGCTAGCCTATGCGGCCTTACATAGCGACACTGCGGGCCGCAAGAGAGCAGAGGGCGACTTTAGTCGCCTGCGCTCCTTCGACTCCGGCTCCCCGCTTAGCGTGACGGCTTGTCTCTGGGCCGGATTATCCAAGGTATTTGAGTGTAGCTACTACCTTCATGCGTGCTGGGCGTGTCGGCCGGCTGCGGGCGCGTTGAGTAGCCGTGGCACGAAAGGCAGCACCCTCTCCAGCTTTGGGTGAGTCGTACGTGCGTGTGGTTTTTCCTTCCGCGACTTTGCTCCCCCCGTTTCTTTTAGTGTTCCCTGTCTTTCCCCCCCCCCTGGTGCCTTACTCTTTGCGTACAGGCGTTAAAGAGCGATGGGAGTCGCTGCTAACTGGTCAATTCCCGGAGTGTGTAAGTTGCTTGCTGGCACCGGTAAGAATCCTTCACATGTGGGGTGGGGGCAAGAAACATACAGTCATTATCAGCGATAGACGTTGCAGTCTTATGGAGGTAACCCGGTGTAGACTATTCTCTAGTGGAGTACCGTGCTTTCTGACAACTCAAGCGACCTGATCAGGCAGGCAGCGGGAGAGGGGGGGGGGGGGGGGGTCTGTACTAGGCTACTTCATGGGGGGGGCGGTGCGTACTATGCTTGCTAATGGGCGGCAGGCGTTACAGGCCGAAGGTTATCGTGCTAAGATGTCTGAGACGGCTAGGCTCTCTTCCCACAGTCGGGGCGTCCGCGGTGTGCCTCACTCTTATAGCCATATGACGCACATAACACAAAGTCCCCCCTTCGTAAAGTCTAGGAGTAGAAATGAGATTATTCTCGAGTCCGTTAAGACGAAAAGTGAAACACCAATTCGAAATTGACCCTCACTCATACGCGCACAAGAACCCCCTCGTAACCCCTACGGCTACAACCAAACCAAACCTCGACTCTAGTACCTTTCGTTGGTTATGAATAAATGATGACGCTGTGTAGTAGGGCACATGGGTGGCTCGAGCATCGTCACAGGATTACGGATGATTTCAGATGGACTCGTGCAACACAGGTGGGGGTGGCCCTATCTGGTCTCACGTTGCTCAGCTTATGCTAGCTGCGATCATACTTACTGTTCGTTCTGAGGACGGTGCTGCCGGTAGTCGTCACTACTCCTCCCCGGTACACGTAAATGACTGGGTTGTTCGCTTACTTCTGGCACGGTTCCTCAAGTGTGTCTCCGCTGGGTCTCGATCAGTTCTTAGCGATGGTTAGTGAAGCTCACTTTCTTTGATGCTCGGGCTGATCATACGACGTCCGTCTACGCTTCACGCGCTGTACAGTCAGGGTACGTTGTAGACGATTTTGGAGAAGATAACTCCCGACTTTAAATTTTGTAGATGAAGATTGTGAGCCTTGAGAGTCGCCATTGTGTGCCACAGAGACTGTCACCGTTATGTTACATGATCTGAATCTCACAGAGTCTGTCACCGTTATGTCACGTGATCTGATGCTCACAGAGACTGTCACCGTTATGTCACATGATCTGATGCTCACATGCAATGCATGCCTTCTAAATTAGGAAAAGTGTTCTCGGATAGTATTCCCTCGTGCAAAAAGTAGTCCCAACACTATTTCCTAAAAAATCAAACATTAAGCTGGCTAGGGCGCAGAATATGTACGCGTTCGATTATATAAATCAGGTGTGCAGGTATGGAAAGTTGTTTTTACTTCTTGGCAATATTTTAAGAAAGCAAGTAAACTTTCCCCCTGAATTGATCATCACTGTCATAAATGACGTATTGGACATGGTATGCATTCGTGACCGGATGGTGACAGAAACTATCTGGTAGTCTCTGTGGCACGAAACAGAGAGACATTTCATCTAGGAAGTGGACACTCTATGTCATATCCCCCATACAAGGGCAAATGGCCTCGCTGCCTTGTGAGCCATGGGAAAGGCAATGGCTTCGGAGTGCGCCTTACCCCAATCCGGAGTGAAGCCTTACAAGGTATGAGGTTGCGTCATTCACATCAGTTTAGTACTGCTGTTTACTTATTTTCAAAATTTTGCTAAATACAAGATACTACTACACTGAGGAAACGGAAAGACATGTCTGTCACACATAGTGATCTGAGCAGTAACATTATAAAACTAAAGTCTTAGGGGTGTGGGATAGATTTTTCCTTCTTACAAAAAATTCTGGAGTTTTGGTTTCAAGACTGATTCACTAAGCATGCCCTGCGTTCCGTTGCACTCTGCTTCATCTCTGCTACAATGTAGCAGGCTCAGGATTTCGATTAGTTGGTTTTCTTTAATTACTTAAAAAGCTACGTTATCATGAAAAGTATAGGGTTTTGGAGGTCCTCTTTGAATTCATGAATCCCCAAAATGATTTCACATTCAATGTCATCCCTCCTGATCGACTAGACGACTTAGTAAAGCATTAGGGACGATTATCGTTGATTACAAAAGGGAGGTAACCATCACCAGTCATTATAGGAGGTAAAGGGAATCCCAAAATGTGTGTCGTCTGCCACTTCGTTACAGGTATGGGTATAAATGCCGACGTTTACTACATATATCAAACCAAGACATACAATCCACTCTGCCATGATGATGAGAGCACTAAAACATTCATTTCTTCGAAATTAGAAAGCAATCGGCACGTCTGCCACTTCCATGGCTGTAAACCCTATGGCTCGAGGCATATTCACCGTGCAAGTCCGTGGAGTGACTTTCATGTAATATTGTTTAGTACGAGCCAATCGAGTGCGACTACGGGCGCTGTAGTTTCCTTTTTGCTAGGCGCAGCAAATGGCGCACTCTAGTGTGAAGCATTTAGAGCTCCTTCTGAGATGCTCCAGCCACTGCGCGACCTTGACGGGAAGTTGACCTCTGCCACTGGGTGACCCTAATGCGCCTATTAAGTCGTCTCTTCGATCAAGAGGGATAACATGGAATGTGAAATCGATATGGGGATTCATGTATTCAAATAGGGTCTCCAAAACCCTATATTTTTCGTGATTATGTGCTCTTTAAGTTATTGAAAAAACCCAACCAATCAAAATTCATCAGCCAGCTATGTCGTTGCAGAGATGAAGCTGAGTACAACGGAACGCTGGGATGGACTCGTTCGCTGAAGCCTGTAAGGGGCGTAGACTGGCCTTCGATCCCTCGAAGGGATGCAAATAAAGTAATCAGTGATGACTGACGTACCTAGACCTGACCTCCCCTCTCCCATTGAACATATTTTTCCTACTCCCAGGATTTCGAGTATGGTACAATGACCGGAAATTAAATGGAGTTTTCACCATTCGTTTTCTGCCTTGGTGCAGTGACTGAGGCCAACGAAAGATTTAAATTCAAACGTGAATATTCAACATTTGTACGAACAAATACTTTAAAAAATGAGATACCACACTATGTGTGTGTGTTTATGTGTGTGTGTGTGAGTGTGTATGTGTGTGTGTGTGTGTGTGTGTGTGTGTGTGTGTGTGTGTGTGCGTGCGTGCGTGCATGCGTGCGTGAACGTGTGTGTATGTATGTTTTTCAATCCATCCTTTGTGAAAGAAAAAAAAAGGTTGTGATTGTTGCAACACCAAAAATGTGTGTCATATCAAAACATGTTTTATTCAATAACAAAAAATAAAGTAATATCATAGCATTACATGACATTGACTATACATGTGCTAAAGACGCACACAACCGTTTAGAAACATAACATACATATTTTCTTGTTTAAATAGCACGAGCCCTTCCGCCTGTACACCTGGAAGTTGTTTGCCATTTTTCAAAAGAAACCAATCTACCAGTATGAGTGAGAGCCCTTGATATGCATATAGGGGATGCTAAATAACATGGAAGGGGAGTATCAGTTTAGTATCTTCTGCCCTTTATCAAGCACCGCGAACGCAAGAGTGTACAAATACTGCGTGCGTGCGTGTTTATCTTTGTGTGTGCGCGAACGCACGTGGTTAATCTGCATCTGCACGCGTGTGCTTGCACTCTCCAGGTACGTGCTTGAGTGCATGTGTGTTAAAGCTTGCTCGATTTGTCGCAGAGTTCAATCTGAGGATGCCCGTATGTGGGACGATCGCCAGCGATAGCTTTGGAGAAGAATGCCTTTCTGCCACAAAACGTATCTTGAGTTGCAGTAGCTTTTGCAAATCTAAAGTCCGTAAATTCAGAATAG
>JAWQFJ010034791.1:10000-17500 GCA_034096865.1 Theodoxus fluviatilis | reverse complement strand
AATGACAATGACGTCGACGACGATGGTGATGATGATGACGACGACCACCACGACGAAAAAACAACAATAAGGGCAACATTAAAAAGAATAATTTCAATGGACTTTTACGGCCTGATTGTTTTTTGGTGGCTGGGTGGGTGGGTGGACTTTCATTCCTGATTTGTACAAAGAAGTGCCAAGTAGCGTCCCGGAGCACCCATGAGCCAGTGGGGCTGTCAGACGATTGCGTCACGCCGTTCGACATTACAGGTAGAAGCTGCCACCGTTCATGCTGCGAAGCCGTCAGTGTGTTTACCGCATTACGTAAAGAAGCAGACAGGTGAAACATTGGAACCAGGTGCTACTCGCAACGAAGTTACATACCAAAGGGTGAAGGTGGGTGTGTATGGGTAATTCATGTGTGCCTACATGAAAAAGAATGAGTGCTTTTATGTGTTCGTTTATGTTATGTTATGTTATGTTATGTTATGTTATGTTATGTTATGTTATGTTGTGTTATGTTGTGTGACGAAACCACGCTTTCTCCCACTTCAATTTATTCATTGTTAAATGGGATGGGTTAAATCTCTGCCAGACAATAGTTGAGTAGTTATAGAGACAACTGCCAGACCAGTGTAATGAGGAATAAAGAAAATTGAGTTGGGAGATCAAATTTTCAGTTCTTCACGGAGGGCAATCCAAGATCAAATGATGACGTTGCTACGTGGAACATTCCAATGACGTTGATTTTTGAATTATACGTAACCTGACAGGTAATTGAATGGAAGGTGAATCCTAAGCATTAGATCTCCATCGAGTGGCTACTGGATAATAAAGCCATGAATCATGGATCGGGAGAGAGAGACACGTGATGACAATGTGTAGGGAAGAATTGAACATGAGTGGCTATTGGATAATAAAGCCATGAGTCATCCTACATTGTGATGTATGTACCTTTCGAAAGAGGCAATCAGCTATCATGAAAGAAGGACACGTGACTTAATTGTGACGCATCAATGCTTGAGAACTTATAAATACCGGAGAATAATGTGATTCGAGGCGCGCATCAAAGTTTATTTTTATCGAGCAGACCCTCGGAGGTACCTCGCGCCCTGTTCTGCGTTTTAGAGATGTAGATTGATAATTATACTCAGGGAAGTCGTAATGGCTCCCTCTACAGCGTAAAGGAAAGAAGTGAAAGAAAGATAGAGATAGTTCGAGACCCTGTTGTCTGCACCGTCATAATCCAATGTGTCTAACGGCTACCGTGTCCGTTATCAGACGTTGCCTTTGGCTGTTTAAGTCGGAGGTTCCAAGAAATTAGATGTCACCCTCCCGTCATCGCCTTCTCTGGTGGATTGTTTATGATTGACCTGAAGTTTACCCAGGTTGATTCGTCAATAGAAAGAAAAGTTTTCATCCGATCAAGTCTGCTGGGATGATGAGTGGTACCCATCCTAGCAGAGGAAGTGTTTACGCCGAAGTCTACTCAATTCTGTGATTGTGTATCAATCTTGGATTACCCTTTTCCCCCCCTTTTCCTTTTCCCGTTTCGTCGAACCTGTTTCCACCCTGCCTGTGTAGGCATGTGTGAACCACAGTCATGAGAAATCATCGAAACAGTTAAGTACGTAATTAATCACCTGGTCTGGCAGAGTATTTTCTAATTGGGGTTTGGGAATTAGAAAAGTATTATTACTTGATCTATTTTAGGACATTAATAGCTTTATTCTTGATTGTTTATTAAACATTTTTAATTTGCTGTGAGGTTTCCATTCTCTCATTTCAGACTTATACTATTCCTTGTTTGAATGAGAGAATGAAGGTGTGCGAGAAGTCCTGTTGCTATATTCCCTAGACATATATATAAACGAGCCAAGATCTAAATACCTTTTGGTTGAAAGGGCTTCTCGTCACAGTTGTGTTATGTGAGAATGCGAGCATGCGCGTGCATTGCAGTTTCAAACCCCCATGAATTCCAAAGGTCGCAGTAACAGGACTACTTTGGCTGAAATGGTCGAAGTCGGAAACATTCGCGGACACTGTACCCGAGATACTCTGTCCGGGCGGACAGAGTACCCCTGTTTGAAATCTCGGCATTTGAACGAGAACGAGACCGCATCCGCCACTCCGCCTGACTGACTTCGCACGCCCGGGGAGTTATGCTAAGATCCGGCCGCGTTAATGTACCTGCGTTTTGTGACAAACGTCTTGCTCGGCGGTACTGTACTCCATGCACCTTAACGGTCCGCGTGATTCGGGTGTAATCTTAAGCTAAACGACGTTTATTGGCGCTGCTGAAATGGTCGAAGTCGGAAACATTCGGAACGTCGTTTTGCTTAAGATTACACCTGAATCACGCTGACCGTTAAGGTGCATGGAGTACAGTACCGCCGAGCAAGACGTTTGTCACAAAACGCAGATACATTAACGCGGCCGGATCTTAGCAGAACTCCCCGGGCGTGCGAAGTCAGTCAGGCGGAGTGGCGGGTGCGGTCTGAGCTGAGCGCTATCATCGGTATGTCACGTGACTGTAAGGCCGAGATTTCAAACTGGGGTACTCTGTCCGGTCGGACAGAGTACCTCAGGTACAGTGTCCGCGAATGTTTCCGACTTCGACCATTTCAGCACTACGCTGAGGGTGAACAGGCTTCCAGAGAGGGTGGTTGATCTCACATGGCAAAGCTGTGGATCGGAATGAGAAGAAGGGTGCAAGATAGGCCCAGCCAGAGAGAACCCTCTTACCCGAGTATCCGACATAGCATTCGCAGGTGGCCAGCTGAAAGTTGGGGCGACTGGGATCGGGTGTGCGAGGATTGGAGAAGTTGCATCGGCCATGGTTGCTGCATCCGTCACACATTACGATGAGAGGGTCGTAGATATCGGACGCCACTCCCTGGTCATCTATCACATTAATTCTGAAAGATCATGGGACCAGGCTGACGTGACGCGACTTAACATGACGTAACGAGGCTTGACGTCATGTCACATGATATAGTTTGCGTATGACGTGGCATGCAGGTAACGGACATAATTCGTCACTTCTCACACAGAGCATGCAAAAGCAGTGCAGTTTTATCGGTTTGTGCTCAGTGTGATGCGTTGTCATCTTTTTTTCCTTTTCAGAATTTCCTTAGGATAAAAAAAATCTTAGATTTTATTTCACCATGGACGTTATGCTTTACCCGTGGTTCCTTTGTAAGTTAGTTATTCGGCAAAATAATTATTTAAAAAAGCTAAAAACGGATTCTGGTGAAAGTTGGTGGAAGGACAGAGTTTCACCCAAGGAACATTCCATTAAATTTTGGAGGGTATCTGTTATCTCATTTTGAAATAACCACCCTAAAGAGAAATCTTATCACTCATCATGCACGAAGTTCATGGCGTCAGACTATTGATGACGTCGGCGCATGCGATCCGCACTCAGAGACCTCAAGCAGACGCTAAAATGAAGTAAACTGCAGCTCATGGAAGATGAATTGTGGCGTCCTTGGTGGAGGTTCGCGCTCTGAGAGTGCTCAACAGTGTCAACAAAAATGTAGTTGTTATTGTTTTCCTTTCTCTTCCTCCTTCAAACATTCACAATCACGTCCACAACACCCTCCCACTTGAGGGGAGTGCAAGAACGCAGGGAAGAGTCGTACCTGATGACCGTTGAATTGGTGTTATTGGGTTGCCAGCTGATCGTGCCGCTGCTGCTGTTGAAGTTGTAGTTACTGGACGGCTGTTCCAGCGTCACGTAGCTCGGGGAGGCTGTCTCAGCGTCTTGGGCGGTCACCACGAATGTGTTAAGTTGATTCAGTGTCACTTCAATCCTAGAGGAACCATTGATCGTAGGCGCAGTGTTGGCTGCAAGAGGAAATGAAAGGCGGTGACTTTTGGGAAGGAAAATTCCTTCTTGTTGATGTAATAAATCAAAGCCAATCGCTTGGAGGTTACGTCAGATGAATGGTTCGTTACATAGAGTGGTATCAGTGCTTACGGGTACATATTAGCGTCACTGTGACAGTGTCACCTCTACTTACATGCAGGCGTCAACTGCAACTTTGACTTTTTCTAACTTAAAAAAATCCTGCTCCTTCGTCGCCACACACACACCAAAGGGTTCCTTGAAAAAAAAGACACCCACGCTTATATAGGAACTCAGCGATCTTTTTTCGATCCAAAACATCTTAAACTGTATGGTTTCTCGTAACACATCGTCCAAGCATACTCACGAACTAAATGATATATTTTCACTACGTCTTTACTTTTTCACGGTCTTCAAAGCAGGCTTTCCAACACACACATATAGCTCTCTCTCTCTCTCTCTCTCTCTCTCTCTCTCTCTCTCTCCTGTCTCGGGGTCTTGTACACTCGTATTTTCCCTCACACGACATGCGTGCCTCGGCGTTCTTTATGGCCAACGTGACATGCGAGCGATGTCTCGCTTCACGCGCT
Organism: Theodoxus fluviatilis; assembly: GCA_034096865.1. Lineage (NCBI taxonomy): Eukaryota > Metazoa > Mollusca > Gastropoda > Cycloneritida > Neritidae > Theodoxus > Theodoxus fluviatilis. Next base: position 13,081 of record JAWQFJ010034791.1, on the reverse strand, counting down.
GTCCGAGCCATCAGTACTGCCTACCGTTGAGGGCGTCCTGCTTGTTCAGCTGTTGGATAGTGGTGGTGGTGGCGAGGGCAAATCTTCGGTCGTTGGTGGCGATGTAGTCGTATATGCACGAAATATCGGTATTACACACACTCTCAGCGCCTACGCGAGTGGCGTTGTCCACCTCGTCCAGGAAGAGAGGGACGAAATCCGGGTGTTGGTATGACGATGTGTCGTAGCCAGGATGGTAGAAGAAGACCGAATCGTTTCCGGGCGGAATTCGCCCTGAAGACACAAGTGAGTACTCTTCAAGACGCAAAGCGGAGATGATAAAAAGCAGAGGTCTATCTTATCAAACTCACACGAGAGTTAAGTAGAAACAGACTATGGGACGACATACAAAAACTCTACAGGATGTGAAATGTATACTGAACGTCAAACTAGACGCACTGTTCAAATTCTATATAGTGTGGTTAGAAAACGAGAAATATCGGCAAAAGTAGCGTATGAGGGGTTATTTCCTACCTCATAGAAAATGACGTATTTGTAATCAGAGTACGTGGTCACTGCTTTACCAGCAAAGGGCCAGTCATGACGGCCTTCACGTTTCTGGCCTGGCTGTTTGTCTGTCCATCTGACCGTCAACCCATCTGTCCGTCCTCTTACCGGTCAGTCTGTCTGCTTGACCATCTGCGTGAGTACATTTCTTTCCGACTTTCCGTCTCTTTGAAGAAGAGGATGCCACTTACAAGCCTGGCCGAAGGCGAAGAGGCCTCGCTCCGTCACGTCTCTCTGGACGGTGCCATTGGGGAAGACGTAGTCGTCTCCCTGCACGCCGTTGAAGTTTCCCACCAGTCCTGACGTCATGTTGGCGAATTCTGTGGGCACTCCCAGACTGATGACCAGCTGTCGAATGCCTGGTTCCACCCTTAGTGTCACGCCTGCGAGTGTATGTAATGACGATGATGACATCGATGATGAAGTGTGCCATGACGATGTGATGATGATGATGATGACGACGACGATGATGATGATGATGGTGGTGGTGGTGGTGGTGGTGGTTGAGGTGATCGTACTTGTGTAGACGTTTTTGTGATGTTGGGGTGGTGGTGGTGTTTGACGAAGGTAATGTTGTCGGTGATGGCGTTGGTCGTGATGATGATTATGATGAACAAATAAACGAATAAATAAAAAAACGAACAAATGGATGAACGGACAAACGAAAGAACGAGCGAACGAAAGGACATACGAATGAATGAAGACGCGTTAACAACTGCCTCACCACCAGCAGCATCGCCACCATCGTCAGACTACCACAACTAAATATAGAATACCTTCACCAATGAAAATCACTACCACAGTCGAAATTCCTGACCACTTGTCTTCTCACTGCAAGCAATACACTCTGCTCCTCAAAGTTTGGCGGACCATTGAGCCAGGTGGCCACTGACCCCTTCACGAGTGTGGTCGTTGTACCAGGTGGCCACTAACCCCTTCACGAGTGTGGTCGTTGTACCAGGTGGCCACTAACCCCACCACGAGTGTGGTCGTTGTACCAGGTGGCCACTAACCCCACCACGAGTGTGGTCGTTGTACCAGGTGGCCACTAACCCCACCACGAGTGTGGTCGTTGTGCCAGGTGGCCACTAACCCCTTCACGAGTGTGGTCGTTGTACCAGGTGGCCACTAACCCTACCACGAGTGTGGTCGTTGTGCCAGGTGGCCACTAACCCCACCACGAGTGTGGTCGTTGTACCAGGTGGCCACTAACCCCACCACGAGTGTGGTCGTTGTGCCAGGTGGCCACTAACCCCTTCACGAGTGTGGTCGTTGTACCAGGTGGCCACTAACCCCACCACGAGTGTGGTCGTTGTACCAGGTGGCCACTAACCCCACCACGAGTGTGGTAGTTGTACCAGGTGGCCACTAACCCATCACGAGTGTGGTCGTTGTGCCAGGTGGCCACTAACCCCTTCACGAGTGTGGTCGTTGTACCAGGTGGCCACTAACCCCACCACGAGTGTGGTCGTTGTACCAGGTGGCCACTAACCCCACCACGAGTGTGGTAGTTGTACCAGGTGGCCACTAACCCATTCACGAGTGTGGTCGTTGTGCCAGGTGGCCACTAACCCCTTCACGAGTGTGGTCGTTGTACCAGGTGGCCACTAACCCCACCACGAGTGTGGTCGTTGTACCAGGTGGCCACTAACCCCACCACGAGTGTGGTCGTTGTGCCAGGTGGCCACTAACCCCTTCACGAGTGTGGTCGTTGTGCCAGGTGGCCACTAACCCCACCACGAGTGTGGTCGTTGTACCTTGTCGAGAACGAATGAATGAAAGAGTAAACGCATTGAGTGCTACGGTCTGTTAGCCTCTTGCATGTCCTGTAATATCTCTGACTATAAAACCACGTGAGCTGATCAGTGCCAGGGCAGGTCAAGTCTCCATTTCCCTAGTTATCGGCCTCTTGCATGTCCTGTAATACCTCTGACTATAAAACCACGTGAGCTGATCAGTGCCAGGGCACGTCAAGCCTCCATTTCCCTAGTTATCGGCCTCTTGCATGTCCTGTAATATCTCTGACTACAAAACCACGTGAGCTGATCAGTGCCAGGGCAGGTCAAGTTATCGGCCTCTTACGAATCGCGAAAGGGGACGATGTTGGTCTACTTTTACTTCCTCACCACAGGTGGTTGTCTCCCCCTGGAGGTCTGCCTACCTGAAGTAAAGGTAGCCACGATGGAGGAGTTCTCACGGTACACCTGGATGAAGGGATTATCCTCGCCCGCGGTGTACATGTAGTTGACATTGGTGTTAAAAGTCCGTGTGACGTCCTGTCTGTTGACGTAGACCACCATTCCTGCAACACAGGGACACGCCTCATGGAGTTGTCTCCCTTGGTTCTGGCAGCTCAATTGAGCCTACGAGTGTGTGTGTGTGTGTGTGTGTGTGTGTGTGTGCGTGTGCGCGCGCGCGCGCGTGCATGAGTTCGTGTGGGGAGTGTATGTGTGTGTGTGTAAATGTGTTTGCATTTGGGTTTGTGTAAATGCATGTATATACTGTGCACGTGGATGTACCGGTCAGTTTACCTAA
>JAWQFJ010034791.1:0-2500 GCA_034096865.1 Theodoxus fluviatilis | reverse complement strand
CTACCTCTGAGGCGTGCTGGGAGGCAGGATAAGGTGGCACGTTTTTCCAGGTGGCTACAAGCACATAGGCAGCATTGTAGGTGGATACGTCTTCGAAGGTCGTGACGTCAACGTTGGCTTGTTGCAGGACTGCGCTTGCAGACCCTTCGGCCCCTCGCACGTACAGCCGGTAGCTGTGAAAGGGAGTGCATTGGTTACCTGTGAACATTCTAGTCCACTAGAGACTTCGCCTGCCGGCGAAAGAGTCACTAGCACAGTTCATATCACGTGATGGAGCTATTCCGTCCGGAATATTCATAAGGAGGTCACACGAGAGGCTTGTGGGTTAGCACTCTGCTCCCTGACATACACCGTTAAAGTAGTTCTAAGACTATTTCGCACAAAACTCATAAATAACGCTTGTTGAGGCAATAAACGAACACTTATGCGATAATAAAATGTTTGTGTTGAAATGGAAACTAGTTTTGACATCTGAATAATTTCTGTAAAAAGTGGAAAAAAGAGTATCCAGAACGAGCTAGTATTGGAACAATGCTGTAATGCGAAGGGTCAAGTCTATTACGCATTCATTGCGAACTGCGCCAGAGACACTATTGCCTCGGGTTCACAGAATGACCTATGAGAACCCAGGTTTCACCGTAACACGGGTGTTCCAATAGTGTGAAAAAAATGTTTTTTTTTGTGTGTTCCAGCAAAATTCACGACATTGTTTCGCGTATACATGATGACCGGACGATGAACACAGACAGGAGTGGTAGAACATTTTGAGTGTGGAAGAATTAATGTTTCATACAATTCAAATTAATCCAGATGTACGAACACACAAAAATAAAGTTCTGTTTTTCTCGCGGTATTTGCGTTAGAAAGATTTTTTTGGGGGGTGGGGGTGGGGGTGGGGGGTGGGGGAAAGCGATAGTCTGCATTGATATGATATCTAACCCAGAGAAAACGCAACATGTGGTTTTAAGTATTATCTTGCACTTAACCAAAAATTCACAATTTCTGATCTACTAAACTTCCTTGACGACTGTCGTTTTAAAGATGTAACAGTCATGTGCACGCTCCTGATAATTTCACATTAGTGTGAGCAATGCAGTTGCAAGCAAGCATGCACTATACTTACATTAATGTGTCTAGCGTGTTTATGCAATGTCCACATCTGTCAAATATCATCCAAGGAGTCTTTCCATGTGCACAGTGACTATACAAGTTTTGAACCTCAGCCACCAATGTGAGTGGGTCAGAAGTGCAGGAGATGCCAACACTTCATGTGCAACACCCCCTTAGGTACGGGGGTCAGAATCGATACATCGCGTCTCCCTCGCCCTTCGTAAAAAGCGAATCACTCGAGAAATCGAGGAGTAAAATCGGTCACTGGGCGCTGCACAGCGGCGACCGGGGGTAAAATTCCCCCCAAAAGAATGTCCTTAAAAAGGACCCCCCCCCCCTAAAAACGTTCATTTATCATTTTTCCTTTAATTTGCTCTTACGCTAACCAATTCTAGTAATTATGTAGTCAGAGGCCTTAGAAATAGCCTACAAAAGCTGATTGATTGGCTGTAAAACTTCATTTATCATAACCAGGCACCAGCATCGTCAGCATGTAGGCGCGTGAGCTTATATCTTTGAGGGCCAGCCTTACCTGATGTAAGTATTGAACACCTGGGTTCCTGAAGTATCCAGATCGGTCCAGAAGGGAGCCACCATGGATATACCGGGTACAGGCATGGTACGAGGGGAAATGCTGTTATACAGACTGCCGAAACTCACGATTCCGTTTGTGGAGACCTGAAAACAGACAGAACATTTATATTGTGTGTCTACGCATCGACTAGAATGGCTAGTTAACTGAATGGTGTACATTTACTGCCTGATGGTTTGAGTATGCACTCGTTTCATTGCCTCCATCATTGCATGTATTTTCACACTTTCTCCTGTACGTCTGTTTTTCCATCCGTGTGTGTGAGTGTGTGTGTGAGTGTGTGTGTGAGTGTGTGTATGTGTGTGTGTGTGTGTGTGTGTGTGTGTGTTTATATATGTGTGTTTATATATATATATATATATATGTGTGTGTGTGTGTATGTGTGTGTGTATGTGTGTGTGTGTGTGTATGTGTGTGTGTGTGTGTGTGTGTTCACAATCTCCTTCCTTCTTCCACGGACTCCACTTCTAGTCTGAGTGCTGCGTCTGCAATTTTGAATGAGAGAAATACGACGGTTTTAGAAGAAACTCTTGGTAATGCTTACATAAGAAGTGATAAATAGTCGATCTCCCACAGGAATCCCAGCAGGAAACTGGATGGCTGAGCTGCTGACGTGATCCCCAGGAGATAACACCGTGTCTCCTTGCTGGAACCCGCTGGCGTACAAATCTGTCAAAAGCAAATCGTTCATGACAGACAGGTGGGAAAAAACACACACGACGTGCTTCTTACTCCTCTAAGTCTCTTCCTCCACCTCCTGCTTTTGGTCCGCATTGTCTTCTATGACTGTAATCTTTG
>JAWQFJ010034790.1:20000-28833 GCA_034096865.1 Theodoxus fluviatilis | reverse complement strand
TATTAAGTCTATCAACACCCAATTTGGCATGATGGTGTATGATGACAAGGCCTCAAAAAACATACATAGTGACTTGACCTTGCTTCAAGGTCAAGGTCGCAGGGGCCATAAATGTTGTCTAAAAAACAGCCATTTTTCACATTTTCTCAATTTTCTCTGAAGTTTTTGAGATTGGATACCTCACCTATATATGGTGTATAGGGCAAAGTAATCCCTATCTTTTGATACCAGTTTGGTTGACCTTGCTTCAAGGTCAAGGTCACAGGAGCTCTTTAAAGTTGGATTGTATACATATTTTGAAGTGACCTTGACCCTGAACTATGGAAGATAACTCTTCCAAACTTGTAGTACACATGTTATACTTTCATCATGAGTCACATTTGGTCACATATCATCAAGGTCAAGGTCACTTTGACCCTTATGAAATGTGACCAAAATGGGGTAGTGAACCACTAAAAGTGACCATATCTCATGGTAGAAAGTGCCAATAAGCACCATTGTGCTTCCTATGTCTTGAATTAACAGCTTTGTGTTGCGTGACCTTGGATGACCTTGACCTTGGGTCAAGGTCACATGGAATTTGGTAGGGAAAATGTGTAAAGCAGATCTTAGTGCATGATGTCATTGCCGGACATTTTGTTAAAATTTGCTCACTCCCGCTTTTCTGATCAATTTCGTACAGACACCCTCGGATTCTACAAGATTTCCCCCTTCCAACGCTATATTCGATGTTAATGTACGATGAATCTACTTTTTGTCTAGCACCCGGATGGTGCGCTTGAAAGGAGAAAACAGGCGGAAATTTTCCACCTGTTTGTGTGTACATTGGACCGCAATATCGTTGTGTAGACGCGTGCTCGATTACCACATTCAGCGTGCGTTAATCGTTGAAGCACCAGACAATTTGGAACAAAAGTATCATCATTTTAAGGAGTACTTGTTTAAAAAATTTCTGCATTTGTCAGTTTTTGAATCTGCTGTAAAAATAATAAAAAGAATTAGATTTTTTTTTTACAACGGGTGTATTGTGCATGAGTTTGGTCATGTGCCATACACTTTTCTCTTTAAAATTGTCATGTATCACAGTACGCTAGGTCATGGAAAATGTTGTTGAAGGTCATGGAAAGTCATGGAAAAGTCATGGAATTTTGTATCTAAAAACCTGTACGAACCCTGGATGTAAGAGCTGACCCCTTGAATGAAGTGTTGGCCAGAGAGGATACAAGGATAGCGTGAAGGTGTTGAGAATGGGAGTATGTTACATGATGCATTATAGTGTATATAATTGGACTCTGACATCTTTCAGTGGTGAATGGATGCTGGGGTGCATTTTGTTAGGCGTAGAATCTCGAGGGCTAGGCCTTGCCTACGTTTCTTGCTCATTAGCTTAGGTGCGATGCACTCGTCCTTGACTAGCCAACAAGGCAAGCTCCTTGCCCAACAAAAGCGCCCCTGCTTTGGGGCAACAGTGAGTGCCACTGGTGAAGGTCTCATGACCTAAAGATTTAGGCAGTCCTTTTGATGAGGGAGGAGTTGGGCAGTATAGGTTGTAGGAAGAAATTCTTAGCAAATGTGAAGTGGCTAGAACTTTGCTTGGTCATGTGTGTTGTGATTGTGTGTGCAGGTGTGCATGTGCCCATGCATGTGTGTGGGTATGCATGTGTGTGTTTGTGTCGAATAGCCTGGTGTGCTGTGCATGCCTTCTTTTGAAAATGAAATGTGGATGAATGTGAAGCATTGGAACCAGGGGCAAGGACATGGGGCAATGTAGAAAATGTTATGCATTCTCACAAGTAGTCCGGGGTGTTAGGTGTAGAGATCATGATGTGCTAGCTTGCTTGTTTTTATGCTTTGGACTGATGTGTGTGTCTGGTGCTTGTGTGTACAGGATCCCCGACAGCATTGGCAAGGACATCGAGAAGGCCTGCCAGGGCATCTACCCCCTCCACGACGTCTACATCAGGAAGGTCAAGGTGCTGAAGAAGCCCAAGTTTGACGGTGAGTCTCCACTCCTTGTTGAACTCCCTCATCATAGGATTGATCAAACCTCCCGCTGGAGCTTAGATCTGTCTTCCCTCTGTATTGACTTACCAACATTTATACATTGATCAATGTTTGTAATGTGTGTGTGTGTGCATGCATGCATGGGTGTGCGGTATGTGCAAGTGTGATGTGTGCAAGCATTTGAATCTAATCTATAATGAAGATTAAAAGATGGATTGCATTTTATTGGAACTTCAGACACTGAGTGTATCTGTCTTCAACTTCTATAGAGGTATACATCCATATGTTACGATCAAAAGTGGGGGTGGGGGTGTGAGATTTTTTGCTCAGTGACGTAGTTTGTAAGTAGTCTGAAGGGTTCGTGATGAAGGAACTTCAGGTCTCTGTATCTTTCACAAGACTTACATCATATCAAAGGAAGAATTAGCATATTGACATTGAATGTTCACATTGATTAGATAAGTAGTTAACTGGAATGAAAAGCTGCGTCAAGAATATGTTTTGCTGAATGATAGGGGAGTAAAAGAGTTGCAGAATGTCTGTCAATGAAAAGGTGGTAATTGGTTGTATGTGGAATACTTTCGAAGGCAAGAGATATACAAGTGGGTGGACTGTTACCTACAGAGCACTGTGGCTGTGCAGTGTTGGGGAAGACTTGCTACTGAGGTGCTTTGCCTTGCAGTGGGCAAGCTGATGGAGCTGCACGGTGAGGGCACCAAGACGGTCACCACCGAGTCTGGCGAGAAGGTGGAGCGCCGTGACAACTTTGAGCCCCCAGTCCTCGAGTCTGTCTAAAGGAATTATGTGAAATAAAAGCCTGGGACAGTGTACCGTCTTCCTTGTTGTTACAGTGTGTGTTTTGTGTCTTCAAAGCTGCTTCTCTCTTCTTTCCCCCCCCCCCCCCCCCCCCCCCCCCTTTATTGACAAGTCAACATTGTTCTAATGGCACAATGTCTTCATTTCATCATAGTAGTCACATCTTCATCAACACAGTATCACATTATCATCAAAATTATTATTAATATTATCAGCCAACTTCATAATCAAATGTCACATATCGTATCATTATTATTATGAGCACAATTTCGTCGATAAATCAATTCATCTTATCACATCATCATTGTATTGTCATCATCATTATTATGAGTCGGTAAAGATATGAGCAAGACATTTTATGGTGTGGCAGTTAATACTCTGATTAGCACGTTTCCTGGGAACTTGTAGTCATTATTTATTGGGATTGATCGCTTGCTCTTGGGAGCAGACATAGCTTTCAGTTGAGATAATTGCTGTCATCTGAAGAGTTTTGCCAAGTTAAACTTATGTCTGCTCACCACAGCACTGGAAATGCATTCTCGTTTGCTGTGGCTGGTGATTTTCAACAGGTACTGCACATTCGTAAGCAGCCTGACCCTGCTGTCACCTATGAAAACTGCCAGAATTGTTGTGGGGCCCTGTGGCTGGAGGTCGAAATGTTTGACCTACAGTGGCTTGCAGCTGATGGGTGCAGTATTCTAGAGCTGCATGAGGCTTCACCCACATTACTTCTGAGTCCCACTGGGGAGTAAAACAGGTCACTGGGTCACCAGGGGTGAAATTCCCCTAATGAAAATTCCCCCCCCAAAAGGATAGTTGATGACTGTCATTTCAGTCATCTGGTGGCCCAGTCAATTGCAGCTGGATTGGAAAGTTCATCCTTTCAGATGTAGCTAGTACTGGTGGTCCAATGAGCTGTAGCTGGATATGACTGCACTGTATGTTCCAAGAGAGCAACCGAGCCTGGCTGTGTGTACCCTTTGTCCTATTTATCCATGGATCCGTCTAGGGTTATGGCAGTGTCAGAACTTCCTTAATTAATTGATCCTTTGACTGCTGGGGAAGACTAGCAGAAGTTCAATGGGATCCAAAGTATTTGTGCAAGTTGAGCAAAAGGAGTGACATCTAATTATTGGTCCTGGTGAGGTGGCAAATGTGGACAGAATTCATCTAGATCCTTAAAAACTCAATGGTTATCACTTGTGCATTCATGAGGAGGTGGTGGGTTGGTCTATCCCCTGCCATGCGTTCAAGAGGCCTACTGGTATCGACTGGTAGATACCTCGCCGGAACTGAGCCTGTATAACCAAAATGGCTGCCTTCGGTGAAAGGAAGAAAGTTGCCATCACAAATATGCGCTGTGGCATGCATTTCGACCTGTGATTATTACCCAGCCTATTGAGACGTTACAAGAAGTTAGGCTGATATTGTACTTTTCTTTTTTTTAAAGAATAACTGCTCTGAAATAATTACCAGGCAAGATGTGAGCAAACATTTCCACGACAGATGGAAAAACAATTTCAAGGGAAGCAACTCATATCTTACATTAGCCCATAGTTGTGTAACCTCCCTTGAAGTGAGCATCAAAATATTCTTGCTTACACCAAGTCAGCACTCGTTTGACATAAATTTCAATTCGAGCGATGCCGAGCCTTCATGCACTGCTGCAGCTTAACGTGTTTTATCACCTTCCACAAGGAACGAGCAGTCTGCAGCTGCTGGTTTACTCTTTTGGTTGAGAAGCGCAATCCGCGACGATGAGAAGGCATTGCGGAAGCCACCTTGGCTACCGTTTGGTCTTGGAGCTCGGCTACAGGTCGGCAAACGGTACGTCGTGCATTAGGCACCAAATATCAGTGGTCCAGTCTAATGTAGTCGCATTAGATTGGACAGTTGCACTTCAGTACTGCAGCAGGTGGATCTTGGTCTGCCATTGCTTTATCTCCGGCACCCAGGGGGCTCAAGTATCACCAGGCCATAGATGCAATCCTATGGGACTCAAAGGAAAAGGAAGAACAAAAGCGTGTCTTCTGAAAGCAGTGGCGTTTATTGCAAGGGAGTTGCACATCCATTTGCTCTACAGCTTGCACCCTGCAGTAAACAACTAATCACCTTTCATGATTCAAGCAGTTCCAGACCAGACATTGCCTACAGAGAAGTGAAATGAACCATGGACAACGCTCTCCTAGCACGCTTGGTTCATCAGGCGACGGAGATGTACATCTATAGACCAGAACCCCAGGAAATTCTATTTGTGAAATACACATGTGCAGTCAAGCAATGATGTGAGGAACCAAAGACGAGGCTCTCAGCAAGCAGTAAGCTCTACATGGGTCCGTGTCAAGTCTGCAAGACTAAGGTAAACCAATAAGCAGTATGATGAAATACTCCACTCAGAAACTGAATACTATGAACTACAAGTGACCGAGAATTCCGCTCTTGAGTAAACCTGCAAAATGTCTGATGTGCATCTAACCAACTCTCTAATAACTGAAATTTACAGCTTCAACATAACCAATGGCATTTCATTTACCTATGAACAGCTGTCCTCCCTACATAGTTATTTGAATACATCAGTAGGATTACCACTTGGAAAAATACACATGAACTTTTCTGCTGTATGACATGGTTGAATATTGAAAATAATATTTTCATGGACATTTCTGCCATTTGAAGTTGTAATCACTTCTAGGTATGAAACATACTGGTAAATGGAAAAGATAGCATTTATGCATGTTTCCTCAAGTGCTTCATCAAATTATGCTTTTCAGGAGGAAAACCTTGCTGAGTGTACTGTTTGCAATTGCATAGCTGCCAACTGTTACGGAAAAACCGTAAAAAATCGTTTTTTTAATATCTGTCGTCGTTTTCGTTGTTTTCTTAAAAAAAATACGGTTTCCGATTTCACCAAAAAAAAAAAAAAACGAAATTTTAAACGAAGCAACTTTGGCTTTCAACATGTTGCGCTAGTCTATCGAGTGAAGTTTTTGTGCTCTCGTTTTCCGCGCCTAGCTGACCACCTTTGAACGCACTAGGCCTAGCCTACTGGCTGGAATCGGGAAGGGAGCTCTTCTGCGAATTTCGCGCATGCGCATAGCGGCTGCAGTCAACATGGCGTCGAGTTCGACTAGCGCAGAGAAAAATAATGCGAAGCCGAAACGATTTCAACGATACATTGCGGCTTACAAGGAAAAGTTTCCATGGGCCGCTCCGTGTCCATCAAGAGGTGAAAAGTTTGCTTTCTGTACTGCATGCAGATGTGCGGTGAATATTTCTCACGGAGGAAGAAACGATCTAGCCGACCATGAAAAGACCACCAAACACATGACTGTGTTGTATTATTCATGAAACTTGACTGTCCATTATGCAGAAGGGTGAAGTTGATGGAATGGGCTCTAAGAATGTAAGGTGTAGCTATAGACTCCTGTATAACTGAGAATGTTCAGCGTTTCGAAGGGCTGTGCATCAATGTTCATTCAACACCATTCAAAAGAATGAAGCAGTTTGGGTAAGCTAAAAGCTGATCTTTTGTGTATTGTGTATAGTAATCTATATAAAATAATTAATGCTTTGTAATATAATGGGCTTTCTTCTTTTTCTTCTTGTTCTTCTTCTTCTTCTTGTTATTAATATTATTATTATTATTATTATTATTATTATTATTATTATTATAACTATAAGTTTTCCTTTCAGGAGATGAGAAATGTGCCTTTCAGATTGCAAAAAAGGCTTCAGCTTCAGGAGGCTGCGCCCCCTTTTGCAAAAAAGGCTTCAGCTTCAGGAGGCTGCGCCCCCTGACCCCCGCTATTCGGGAGGGGGGCGTACCCCCCTCCCGGACCCACCCCCCACATGTTACTCTTTTTAACTTTGGAAAGTTGGCAGCTATGCAATTGCATACATGTAACATAGGGACAGGAAAATGGTGTATACATTGACGTGAATGCAAAGTCTGTGAAAAATAGGATACTGTTTGTTTTTCATTGCTCCACTCATAGACTCACTTGGATATTTCTATCGTGGAACAGTGATGCAAACAATCAATTTGAAATGATAAGCAGCAATGCAAGTTTCATCAGGTCAATTATAGATGGGATCAATTGGAACAATGCAAAAGATGGCATCTGTGCCTCCATGGGTTTTTCACACCACATGGGCCTCTACAATAGGGCTGCTGTAGAGCTGATTTCACCCTATGTTGTATGATGCTCAGATAAAGGTTCTTTTGAAATCTACTTTGCACAGTTAAACAGGTGCACATCTCAACAGGATCCAATGACTCATGAAATGATTATGAGTATAATTGAGGGTTAATGAATGTATCCAAAATGATACATGCCTATGTCCTAAATCTAATGCAACTTGGTTTTTTGGTATTCATATGTGAATGCAAATATTTCAGTGGGACTACTGCCCATCTCAGATTAAATGCTACATTTTGGAAATGTTATTGAAAAGTCAAATCATAAAAGTTTCTTTATAAATCATAAATGCTGCAGAACAATGGAACTACCTGTCTAACAATGCAGTACAAAACCAATACAACAAGTGGCGAGTTAATCAGTGCTATAGAATATTAGCTTCATAAGATACAAACAACTGAGATCAACTATTTTGTCATGATGAAGTAAATGCAAGATTCATCCTGGAACATAAAAGCTGGAGCAAAGGTTTGATATCAAATGACACGTCACAGTCTGGCAGGATGCTGATGCCATCTCCTACTGTAAATGTTAAATCAACAACTCTCATTCCAGATGCATTTAATTTTAACTGGAAACGGCTTGGTGAAAACATGCATGCGCTGCCTACTCAGGAAAAATTTCATCCTAACAGGCCATTTGCCCATTTTACTCCTGAATGAAGCAGAGATGAGGAGAAATGCATCTCAAGTTGCAGGTGACAAGCTCTGCAGGCAGCAAAGTCTGAGGTGAAGCCGACTGGCAGAATACAAGAGCCAGACCTTGCTATGTGGCAGCTGTGGGAAGGGCAGACGCATCGCTGTTTGTTTGACATCACTTTGGACCAATGCAAAATATCCTTTCATCGTGTCGGTAATTTCCTACGACCTCCATCCTTGCAATTATGCACTGTGAAATGACTATAAATCACAAGCCACAACCTGGCAACACTTCCACTCCTCATTCTCACGATATAAATAGAACCTTCTGATCTGCTTTTGATTGACAGAATCTAATCCCTCAAAGTTCAGTGCTGAAAGAGTAAAATTCACATAGGAAGTGAGTGCTAAGAAAGCATATGCATTTGTTAAACATTACGTGCCAGAGAAAAACAAATGATAAAACTGGGAAAAAGACACCAGCACTTTTGCAAAATGAGGCAGCATATTGGTGCACACTTTGGACAAGATCAACGCCCTTCAGTAGAAAGATAGGTAACAACAGATTGCACTTGGGAAACCCTGCAGAAAACTGTGCTTGACAACAGGTGATCCAACCTCCAACATGTAAGAAGACATGGCAATATTCACACTTGGGATATGTCTGCAATAATAAGCAAGGAGCAAAGAGAACAACGGTCAACCACAGTTACCCATACATGTACAAACAACCAGCAAGAGGAGGGATGAACACATCAATGTCAGTCACAACCTTCTACTCAGATCTGTGCAGTGAAAGAACACCTAGCAAGTCGGATCAGTCTTGAGCTGCGGTCAAGTTGATAGGAAGGGGGTGAAAACTGAAGAAAATCCTTTCTCCTTCCCATTTCCCCAACTTCTCTTGGTCACAGCTGCTAGGTGAGACCCGCAAGGAAACAAAACATCCCGAACTAAAACTGCTTTCTCCACCAAGTTTTCGTGGCAAACAAAATCCAACCAAGCAGTGCTAGGTGGGGGAAGTCGAGGCTTTCATCTCGCACCTGCAGGGCACAACTAAACTGTTAGTGCAACAACATACTTAAAATGGCACTCTGCTCATTACTGTACGACGTGTAAAAACTTCCCTTTTGTGTCGTGTTAACGGAGCCTTTCATGGCATGCTGCAGTTCAGGCGGG
>JAWQFJ010034790.1:0-15000 GCA_034096865.1 Theodoxus fluviatilis | reverse complement strand
GCCTTGTCATCATACACCATCATGCCACATTTGGTGTTGATAGACTTAATAGTCTCCGAGAAAAATCCAACGTTTAAGTTTTTTACGCCCGGACGCCCGGACGGACGGACGGACGACACGGCTGAGTACATAGACTCACTTTTGCTTCGCATGTGAGTCAAAAACAAAAAATGCTGTCGCGTATCTACAGGAAGCTTGGAGACTGCTATTGCTCGCTTAGAGGTGGGTAGAAATAAATGCCATCCCTCTTTTGGCAGCAATCTCCAGGTTGAATGACCGCTGGCAGCAATCTCCAGGTTGAATGACCGCTGGCAGCAATCTCCAGGTTGAATGACTGCTGGCACTGTCAAGGAAGGGGACCACCAGAACTCACCTGGAAGAGAGACTTGACAGAGGGCTGGAAGACCAGGTTGTGGTTGAGGAGGAAGGACCGGAGGAGGGGGTGGGGGTACGCGGCCAGGCGGGCGATGATGCCAGTCAGCAGCAGGTTCATGTAGAGGGAGTTTCCCATCATGCTCTCCAGCTTGCCAAACAGCGCCGACAGGAACGGTCCTGCAGCCAGACGTGAGCCAAAGTGAGTGCATTACTGTTTCTAAGACTGTGCAGACAGATGCAGGCCTACACAAAGTGAGTGCATTACTGTTTCTAAGACTGTGCAGACAGATGCAGGCCTACACGTACATCACTGTTTTTAAGACTGTGCAGACAGATGCAGGCCTACACAAAGTGAGTGCATTACTGTTTCTAAGACTGTGCAGACAGATGCAGGCCTACACAAAGTGAGTACATTACTGTTTCTAAGACTGTGCAGACAGATGCAGGCCTACACAAAGTGAGTGCATTACTGTTTCTAAGACTGTGCAGACAGATGCAGGCCTACACAAAGTGAGTGCATTACTGTTTCTAAGACTGTGCAGACAGATGCAGGCCTACACAAAGTGGGTACATCACTGTTTCTAAGACTGTGCAGACAGATGCAGGCCTACACAAAGTGGGTACATCACTGTTTCTAAGACTGTGCAGACAGATGCAGGCCTACACGTACATCACTGTTTCTAAGACTGTGCAGACAGATGCAGGCCTACACAAAGTGAGTACATTACTGTCTCTAAGACTGTGCAGACAGATGCCGGCCTACACAAAGTGAGTACATTACTGTTTCTAAGACTGTGCAGACAGATGCAGGCCTACACAAAGTGAGTACATTACTGTTTCTAAGACTGTGCAGACAGATGCAGGCCTACACAAAGTGAGTACATCACTGTTTCTAAGACTGTGCAGACAGATGCAGGCCTACACAAAGTGAGTACATCACTGTTTCTAAGACTGTGCAGACAGATGCAGGCCTACACAAAGTGAGTACATTACTGTTTCAAAGACTGTGCAGACAGATGCAGGCCTACACAAAGTGAGTACATTACTGTTTCTAAGGCTGTGCAGACAGATGCAGGCCTACACAAAGTGAGTACATTACTGTTTCTAAGACTGTGCAGACAGATGCAGGCCTACACAAAGTGGGTACATCACTGTTTCTAAGACTGTGCAGACAGATGCAGGCCTACACAAAGTGAGTACATTACTGTTTCTAAGACTGTGCAGACAGATGCAGGCCTACACAAAGTGAGTACATTACTGTTTCTAAGACTGTGCAGACAGATGCAGGCCTACACAAAGTGAGTACATTACTGTTTCTAAGACTGTGCAGACAGATGCAGGCCTACACAAAGTGAGTACATTACTGTCTCTAAGACTGTGCAGACAGATGCAGGCCTACACAAAGTGAGTACATTACTGTCTCTAAGACTGTGCAGACAGATGCAGGCCTACACAAAGTGAGTACATTACTGTTTCTAAGACTGTGCAGACAGATGCAGGCCTACACAAAGTGAGTACATTACTGTTTCTAAAACTGTGCAGACAGATGCAGGCCTACACAAAGTGAGTACATTACTGTTTCTGTGCAGACAGATGCAGGCCTACAAAAAGTGAGTGCAGTACTGTTTCTGTGCAGACAGATGCAGGCCTACACAAAGTGAGTACATTACTGTCTCTAAGACTGTGCAGACAGATGCAGGCCTACACAAAGTGAGTGCAGTACTGTTTCTAAGACTGTGCAGACAGATGCAGGCCTACACAATGTGAGTACATTACTGTTTCTAAGACTGTGCAGACAGATGCAGGCCTACACAAAGTGAGTACATTACTGTCTCTAAGACTGTGCAGTCAGATGCAGGCCTACACAAAGTGAGTACATCACTGTTTCTAAGACTGTGCAGACAGATGCAGGCCTACACGTACATCACTGTCTCTAAGACTGTGCAGACAGATGCAGGCCTACACAAAGTGAGTACATTACTGTCTCTAAGACTGTGCAGACAGATGCAGGCCTACACAAAGTGAGTACATTACTGTTTCTGTGCAGACAGATGCAGGCCTACAAAAAGTGAGTACATTACTGTTTCTAAGACTGTGCAGACAGATGCAGGCCTACAAAAAGTGAGTGCAGTACTGTTTCTAAGACTGTGCAGACAGATGCAGGCCTACACAAAGTGAGTACATTACTGTCTCTAAGACTGTGCAGACAGATGCAGGCCTACACAAAGTGAGTACATTACTGTTTCTAAGGCTGTGCAGACAGATGCAGGCCTACACAAAGTGAGTACATTACTGTTTCTAAGACTGTGCAGACAGATGCAGGCCTACAAAAAGTGAGTACATTACTGTTTCTGTGCAGACAGATGCAGGCCTACAAAAAGTGAGTACATTACTGTTTCTAAGACTGTGCAGACAGATGCAGGCCTACACAAAGTGAGTACATTACTGTCTCTAAGACTGTGCAGACAGATGCAGGCCTACACAAAGTGAGTACATTACTGTTTCTAAGGCTGTGCAGACAGATGCAGGCCTACACAAAGTGAGTACATTACTGTTTCTAAGACTGTGCAGACAGATGCAGGCCTACAAAAAGTGAGTGCAGTACTGTTTCTAAGACTGTGCAGACAGATGCAGGCCTACACAAAGTGAGTACATTACTGTCTCTAAGACTGTGCAGACAGATGTAGGCCTACACAAAGTGAGTACATTACTGTTTCTGTGCAGACAGATGCAGGCCTACAAAAAGTGAGTACATTACTGTTTCTAAGACTGTGCAGACAGATGCAGGCCTACAAAAAGTGAGTGCAGTACTGTTTCTAAGACTGTGCAGACAGATGCAGGCCTACACATACATTACTGTCTCTAAGACTGTGCAGACAGATGCAGGCCTACACAAAGTGAGTGCATCACTGTCTCTAAGACTGTGCAGACAGATGCAGGCCTACACGTACATCAATGTCTCTAAGACTGCGCAGACAGATGCAGGCCTACACAAAGTGAGTACATTACTGTTTCTAAGACTGTGCAGACAGATGCAGGCCTACACAAAGTGAGTACATTACTGTTTCTAAGACTGTGCAGACAGATGCAGGCCTACACAAAGTGAGTACATTACTGTTTCTAAGACTGTGCAGACAGATGCAGGCCTACACAAAGTGGGTGCATTACTGTTTCAAAGACTGTGCAGACAGATGCAGGCCTACACAAAGACAAGGCAGACACAGTGAACAAAGCAGGCAAGCAACATTGAATTTGCAAGTTGTTCAGTACGGGGGCTGAAGGTGTGGGACACTCTGCATGCCACAACTAGAATATTGGGACACAGCTCGCAGATGCCAAATTAAGAGTTAGGTGATGCCTGTCTAGGTTACGAATATCAATATCAACTTTTCACATATCTTCTGCTTATATTGGGACATTACAAAGATTTCACAATAACAAAAAGGGTAATGATTCATGGAAAAGCATTGCTGGAATCCTTCATTAATATCAAAGGTTGTCTGAACAACAGAACAGGTAAATACTGAAAAGGAAACACTGAAAATATGAGAGGTGATGCATCTAGGAATACACCTTCATAGAAATTTCTCAGCCAAGCAGAAATTTTGTGAGGTTACTAGGAAAAAAGTCTAAAGCTGACATCATCAAATCAATGGTCAATACTTAATATTAATACAGATACAGACACACACATGTACATAATCATGACTTCTCACCAATGTTGGGAGGCTTGTTGGAGTACTTGGGGACCAGCACTCGGGTGGAGGAGCCAGGGGTGGTGGGGGTGGAGTCGGAGGTTCTTCGAGGAGCACCAAGGTTGATGGAGAGAGTCTTTGGGGCTTGGCTGCCTATCCTCAGACTTCCAACAGCATCCCCACCACCTAGATGTGCTGAGGCGTCTGAAGATGAACCCAGCACACTGTCCCCAGACACAGCGCCTGTTGGAGTCACAGACACAAGACAGACATAAGTGGTTGGCAAAGCACTGGTCATAATCACTGGCTACTACATCAAAGCTGACGACGAAAATGAAAGACAATAGACTGAAAAAGACTGGAAGACGCTTAGTTATTATGGATTAATTCATCCCAAGTGAAAGAAAAGACTTTGCTACTTAGTATTTGTGCAGCAAAACCAGGTAATTGTGAAATAAGGATTTCAAATGATAAGTTTTTTTAGCTCCTCATCTACTCCTGTAATGACGCTGTACTTCATCCCTTGGTGTCCTGTTCAAAAATAGATTTTACAAGGACTAAAATTCATGCATACAAATAAATTCACACAGGTAAAACATAAATCCCTCTTGCAGTAAAAAAGGGCACATAGGTCCCATGAACTTCTCCCTTCTTCCACAATCCTTCTCAACATCCTGAAGGCTGGTTTAGACTTCCTGTGAATGCTAGCACAGACTGTTGTAGACCTGTCTAGCCCAGTACGACCTACAGTGCGTGATGAAAAAGCCTCCCTAAAACCTGAGGGTTTTTCCGGAAAAAAAGATGTCGACATCCTTTATTCAAAAAATTATTTCTTCTCTTCTACACATCCTAGAAACAAGATCTAAAAACTGTTAGAAAGGTAAATAAATAATCTACTCCACTACATCATGACTGCAGCTCATAGAGTACAAAATGTTCCTGTAAAAAATTGGAATGGTGACAAAAGTGAAAAATTTTCAAGAACACATAGTTTTTTAGCTCCAAAATACACTTCAACTCAACTTATTCTCATTGAAACAGTAAAAACTTTACATAGTCTTGAAGCTGATTCATTTTTGACTCACATGCGAAGCAAAAGTGAGTCTATGTACTGAGCCGTGTCGTCCGTCCGTCCGTCCGTCCGTCCGGGCGTCCGTCCGTCCGTCCGGGCGTCCGTAAAAAACTTAAACGTTGGATTTTTCTCGGAGACTATTAAGTCTATCAACACCAAATGTGGCATGATGGTGTATGATGACAAGGCCTCAAAAAACATACATAGTGACTTGACCTTGCTTCAAGGTCAAGGTCACAGGAGCCATAAATGTGGTCTCAAAAACAGTCATTTTTCACATTTTCCCAATTTTCTCCCACGTTATTGAGAATGGCGACCTTAGCTACAAGTGGTATATAGGTCAAAGCAAGCCCTATCTTTTGATACCAGTTTGGTTGACCTTGCTTCAAGGTCAAGGTCACAGGAGCTCTTCAAAGTTGGATTGTATACATATTTTGAAGTGACCTTGACCCTGAACTATGGAAGATAACTGTTTCAAACTGAATAATTATGTG
The DNA here is from genome assembly GCA_034096865.1 of Theodoxus fluviatilis. Classification (NCBI taxonomy): domain Eukaryota; kingdom Metazoa; phylum Mollusca; class Gastropoda; order Cycloneritida; family Neritidae; genus Theodoxus; species Theodoxus fluviatilis. Next base: position 9,364 of record JAWQFJ010034790.1, on the reverse strand, counting down.
GGGCACATGTTATACTTTCATCATGAGACACATTTGTTCACATATCATCAAGGTCAAGGTCACTTTGACCCTTATGAAATGTGACCAAAATGGGGTAGTGAACCACTAAAAGTGACTATATCTCATGGTAGAAAGTGCCAATAAGCACCATTGTGCTTCCTATGTCTTGAATTAACAGCTTTGTGTTGCATGACCTTGGATGACCTTGACCTTGGGTCAAGGTCACATGTTTTTTGGTAGGAAAAATGTGTAAAGCATTTCTTTGTGTATGATGTCATTGGTAGGTTTAGTTGTTTGACCTTGACCTTGAAGGTCACCTGAAGGTCAAGGTCATATAAAGGTCAAGGTCAAGCATGTGAGTCGTATGGGCTTTGCCCTTCTTGTTACATTTGCAATTAAAATTTCAAAAGAATCAGAGCAGTTGGCGAAATATAATGACAGATAATGTACACATACGTAAAATCTAAGAAATGTGTCCTTTCGGCATTTGAATGATATTGCCAACTAAAAAGTATATAACTCAAGATATATTCAACATATTGACAAGATTCAAACACTGTTTGAAAGCTTAAAGTATGCAAAATATCAGGGTACCTTCAAAATCAAGTGATTACATTTACAAGCAGAGAAACAACCGTTTTTGTGGAGAGATCTGAACTCGCGCAACATGGCTGACGATCCTGCAGCGATCAGTGAAGGGAGTGTTATCGAAGCTGATTCAGATGAGGAGTTCGAAGCACTTTCGGGAGACTACTGTAGCGATCGTTTGGGTGCAGAACAGTCGCAGGAGTGGTTTGAGTTTCTGGAGGAGGAGGATGTCGAAGAGGAGTTCGAAGGATTCCAGGGAGAGTGGAAGTATGAGAACTTTAGACCATGCCTCTGCCATGATTTTTGTCGAAATGCATCATGGCGGAGGCATGGTCTAAAGTTCTCATACTTCCACTCTCCCTGGAATCCTTCGAACTCCTCTTCGACATCCTCCTCCTCCAGAAACTCAAAACACTCCTGCGACTGTTCTGCACCCAAACGATCGCTACAGTAGTCTCCCAAAAGTGCTTTTCCTCATCTGAATCAGCTTCGATATCACTCCCTTCACTGATCGCTGCAGGATCGTCAGCCATGTTGCGCGAGATCAGATCTCTCCACAAAAACGGTCGTTTCTCCGCTTGTAATCACTCGATTTTCACTCCGTAAACGTGGGAAGGAAGTTTGTTTATTTATCTACCCAGAATGCTTAGTATCTGCCATGTCATATCCATGACTACTTTTAGGAAATGCGATGGAAGTATGCTCCATCAAATTTAATACCGATGTTCGACCAACAACTTGATTTCTTTTTTCAAAACTCAAGTGAAAAAAATATAATTTCAGCTCCTACTTGCTCGATTTTTGATCTGTAAGTGCTGAAAGAAAGCGGATACACTAAGCTTTCCAGCATGCCTAGCGTCTGTCATGTGATATCAAAGACTATGTTTAGAACAGCGATCGGAGTGGAGTACTATCAAATGCCATGCGAGTTTTCGACGACAAATAAACTTTTTTTTTTTATCTAACGGATAAAAATTTATTTCTCCACTCCTACTAGCTCGATTTTCAATCTGTAAACGCGGAATGGAGGCAGTTTCACTCTGCTATCAGCATGTCTAGCAGTAATCATGTGATATCAATAGCTATTTTAGTCTATGCGATGGAGGCACAACCACCGTCAAATGCGACGTGTGCGTCGCATCCGGTCTGAAAGGGAGATGTAACGTGTGCGTCGCATCCGCTCAGAAAGGACTAGGGTCCAAAAGAAGTTTCTACAAGGCAGGGAATGCAGAAGTGATGGGCAAGCCAGATCTGGTCAAGTTTCCCCCAAAGATAAACAGACATGCAATGTTGCTGCCTCAAGGTCCTGCCTGCAGAACATTTCTCCCCTCTTTTCATAATTTGCTGCCCAGTGAACAAGAGGACTATGAGGACTGTGAAAGGGGGGAATGTTTTTCTATACACTTTAACTCTTGTTTTTTTATGAGCTCATGTTCCCATGATGAGGTAGGAAATACATGTGGACTATTTTAGAGAAAAGAGAAGATAAGTGTGTTTCAGCATCTAGTTTCAGAACTTCCACTAGATGTTGTGTATTATTGAATCCTCTTGGCATGTCCATCAAAGTTTGGCAAAGATTTTTGCAGCCCCAAACCCATTCGTTACCCATCTCAAATTTTCTTTCAAATTGCAAGTTCTGCTCAGCCCAAATTAAAGAAAAAAGTCTAAAACAGAGGATGGAATGTCTCTCTTTCCATGAACATTTATCTTTAGGGTGAAAATGATTTTTACTCATTGAGAAATGACAGTTTCCTTCAACCAAGTTGAAATTCCCAAGCAATGCCAGCAGGCTATCAAGCAAGGCAGGCTCATTTGAAGTGAGTAGCCAAAAGTAAGGTATCAAACGACAGCTTTTGATGGCATAAACCTTCCTGGATGGCCAGGCAATGTTGCACTCACAAGAAGTCTAAACAAGTCACCTCAGATATACTTAACTTCAAAGAGACCATATCAGACTACACTTTGTCACAGTGCTCCAAGAACATGAGACCATACCTGTGGAAATCTGGGAGAGCAGGAGGTGCTCCACGGACTCCAGGAACTGGGCACTTTCTTCCAGGGAAGAGGCGCTGCCCATGGGGGAGTCCAGGCTGTTGAGGTACGCCAGGAAGGAGTCCAGGTCCTCCAGAGAGCTGTGCAGAAGTGCAATCTGGGCTTTGTCCAACGAAGACTTGCTGGAGGAGTCCCTCAATGAGCCCTTCTCTCCTGGAACCAGAATCTGCACCCGTCTTTCCGACTCTCCCGAAGGAGAATCATCAGTGGAAAGAGTTCTATCAGGACTGACTCGAGCAGAACAATCAGCAGCATTGCCATGGGAGAGAAATTTGACCCCTTGGGAAGAAGATGAGGAGCCTTCGCTGCTGGCAGGGAAAGGTACAGAAGGACCTGAGGCAGTGGCCGGCTTCTCCTCCTCCTCGTTGCCATCCACGTTGCTGTCTGGTGGAGGCACATCACCGTTGTAGGGAGCTGACCATTGGCTGCAGGCTGCGGCACACTTACTGAGGGTGAGTCTTGCCTCCTGAAGGTACTCCATGTAGCTGCTCTCAAAGTCCTTCAGGTCCCCCACTCCCACTGGCTCAGGCGACTTCGGACTGGCTTCAGGGGTTCCATTTCTGCAGTGAAAGACATCAGGATCAAGAACTCACATCCTCACAATTAATATGAAAACACTGGCACTTTTTTGTGGGACAAAATATGGTTAAGAAAAAATTATATTTTGTCAATTTTATTTGAACATGATTTTGATCATTCAAATTCAACAATATGCAAAAGGTATCATTCAATTCTGTTAATAAACTTGTCAATAACTGGAATAAGAAAATGTTTTGAGAACACTGCTCATCATATCATGGCAGAAAAATTGTACTCAAAAACATGTCTAAGTGTGTTGCAGTGAGTAAATTAGAGAAATAGATAATATAGCATCAACATTTTGTCCAAAACAGGAATTGCTCAAAAAGTTAATTAACTATGCAGTTCTCAAATAATTTAACTGATTCACTGGTTCATACTCCATAATCATCACCTCTCTCTTTCATATAGGGTCAAAGACATTGATCTACAAATTCATGGGAACAAGCAAAATGAAACCAAACTTGAAAGTCAGCAACTCACGAAGGCTGCGCGAAACTGGCCGACCGTTTGACTCGGCTGTTTCTACGAAACATCTTCGAAAAGTTGCTGGAGCGGGGGGTGGGGTCGGGGGAGGCACCAACAGAGATGGAGCTTCTACGCTCTACAGGTCTGCAGACAGATTTCCAGACTAGGCGCCTCAGTGGCAGATTCAGTGAGAATGCCACTGAGACAGCCAAAACATGTCGCCATGAGGCAGACGGGTGTTAGTGTCGTTCTCTACCAACATGCACACAGGGCTGAAACAGAACTCAAGGAGACACGGGAACAGAGGAACAAGCATGCAGTCTCAAGGCAAAAACTGTGGCTTGTTAGCAAAGTGACTTTAGTCAAGTTCATCATGCAATTCACAAAACAAACAGAACTGTGTGGTGATTAACATGCAATTTTTTTAGTTCAATGCACAAATCAGGGAGGAAATCCAGATGATCATACATTCAAGTTAATAAGGTGTAGTGACTTAAAGTAGCACTGCTGTTGAAAAGAAGCTATCCAGAAAGTGACTGGGATGGCTGGTATCTTGAGAAGAAGAGGTGCCAACCACTGCCTTTTAGGACCTTTAACCTTCCACCCAAATGACTGTCATGCTTTTCCTAGAATGTTCCCACAAATGACTCATTATAATTCCAGTTTTGTGAAACATTTTATGCACAGGAAACATTTCGTGGATCTTGGCAAAGAGTAATATCCTTGCCTGAAGTACTGTCCATGGGGAAAAAAACAACAAGTACTGCCATGTCAAAATGTTCGAGGGAAAAGGAGACAGCCCATTGCTTCCTTCTCAAACTTCATGCAGTGCTTCTTTAAAACTGAACAGTGGCAGGTAATGATAATTCTTTTCTGTGCACACAGGACACATCAAATGCAGAGTGTAAATGAAAATGTCAACACATAATCAAAGTGCCTCACACTCTTCATGCAATGAACATTGTCATGTACCTATGCAAATGTCCCATGCCAGGCCTGAAAAAATGCGCAAATTGCACAATCAGCAAAAAAGCCAAAGATGTAAAAGTAAGCAATACTTTTCTCTTTCATTCCTGCTAAAAATGCCTCTTTTTTTTAGATCACAACTAAAGCAATATGCTATTCTGTAATTTAGCATTTGATCTTCATAAGCAGAACAGTTTCTGCAACAAAACCTGGAAATACTGTGTTTGAGGCAATTGGGTTCGTAAAGTAAAACCCAGAATGGAAAAAGTCCATCTAACAAGCATGAGATGCACAAGTCCTTCACAGACCATTACAGTATTGGTAGTGTCTCATACTCATAGCATCATGCAGTTCATTGAAGTAGTGAAAAGCAGAAAGCTTGACACCTGGCACAGACCTTCACCACTTACTGAGAAAGCACATCCAAGCAAGCTCCAGGAGTAACAGGAAAAGCAGGTACAGTTAGTGGCATCAATCAACAGGATCTCAGCACAAAATGTCATTTCTTCTTGTAAGCACAACACTGGCCCTTTACCAGGGAAAGATCTCGGTGAGATGTAAGCAATGCATTTCAGGCAGAAGGCACTGAGAGGTAGAGAGTTTAAACAATGCAGTGCAATGAGAGGATGAGGCCATGTAAGATCCCAACTGACTTCATGACATTCCTCACCTCTGAGGGGCAGGTGAAGATCGCACTCCTTCCCGCACCCTGGCCATGCAGGCTGGCCGAAGACTGAGGAATTTCTCGGCACTCTTGCTGTAGAGGTCAAGGTCTTTCACGGAGCGGCGCTGGCTTACCATCACGTGTGTGCAGGGAATCAGGTACCTGGAGACACGCAGTATGAGACTCTTGCCACTGTGTGGGGGAAACCTTTGGACAGTCTGAGATGATGGTGAGATGGGTGCAGAGAAAAGAATTAATTGCAGAAGAAATTAATGAATGGTTCTGTTGATTAAAAAATGTGTTTATAAGACCTTTATTTCCTTGTGCATACTTTGACAGATAACTTTAGTTCTCTTAGGATGTTTTACTGTAATATTTAACTAGAAAACAAAACCTTGTCTGAGCCATCCATCTGTCCATCCTTCCATTTGTCCATTCATCTGCCTGTCACAGCAGCAGCAGGAACAACAGCAACAACAACAGCAGCAACAACAACAACAGCAACAACAACTGCAGCAGCAACTGCCAACACCACAGAGAATTTGTCTCTCAACACATTTCTCCAAGTCAAGTGGTTTAACATCCTCAAGTACTTCCACACCACTCAGGATGCATGAGATGGTGAGACTATCTCACTTGTCCCTCTAGTTGCATGCCTTAGAGGATGCCCCTACTTCAAACCAATCTGTTCAGTTCAAGACTGAATGCAATGAAATGCAAAGGGCATCAGACTTGATTAGACTTTCAGTTCAAGACTAAATGTAATGCATTGCAATGCAAATGGCATAAGACTTGAGTAGACTTACTTGAACACTAGCTGGAACATGACATCCTCACAGTTGAGTTCAAGCAGAGTCTTGAATAGGGACAGAGAAATCAGCGAAAGCTGCAAAACATGTTTAAAAAAACCAGTTAGCTTTAGCTCCAACAGTCATATGATCATTCTCATTGACCTTCTAAAATAAATCCACACTACAAGAAGTTTTGATAAATTGATAAATTTTATTTTCCCATTCTTGAAAGTTACAAAATAAATATATTAGAAGAGAATGTAATTAGTAAACATCCCACGGCAAGGAAACTGACAAATTTTTTGCTCCCACAATTCCATCTAGTGCAATTATCTTTGTTCTCCCTTTTCAAAAGCCCATGAGCATCATAGACTACCTTGGTTCCCTGTTCAAAAGCACAGGAGCATCATGGACTACCTTGGTTCCCAGTTCAAAAGCACAGGAGCATCATGGACTACCTTGGTTCCCAGTTCAAAAGCACATGAGCATCATGGACTACCTTGGTTTCCTGTTCAAAAGCACAGGAGCATCATGGACTACCTTGGTTTCCTGTTCAAAAGCACATGAGCATCATGGACTACCTTGGTTTCCTGTTCAAAAGCACAGGAGCATCAAGGACTACTTTGATTCCCAGTTAAAAAGCACAGGAGCATCATAGACTACCTTGGTTCCCAGTTAAAAAGCACAGGAGCATCATGGACTACCTTGGTTCCCAGTTCAAAAGCACAGGAGCATCATGGACTACCTTGGTTCCCTGTTCAAAAGCATGTGAGCATCACAGACTACCTTGATTCCCTGTTCAAAAGCACAGGAGCATCATGGACTACGTTGGTTTCCTGTTCAAAAGCACAGGAGCATCATGGACTACCTTGGTTCCCTGTTCAAAAGCATGTGAGCATCACAGACTACCTTGATTCCCTGTTCAAAAGCACAGGAGCATCATGGACTACGTTGGTTTCCTGTTCAAAAGCACATGAGCATCATGGGCTACCTTGGTTCCCTGTTCAAAAGCATGTGAGCATCATAGACTACCTTGATTCCCAGTTCAAAAGCATGTGAGCATCATAGACTACCTTGATTCCCAGTTCAAAAGCACAGGAGCATCATAGACTACCTTGGTTCCCAGTTCAAAAGCACAGGAGCATCATAGACTACCTTGGTTCCCTGTTCAAAAGCACAGGAGCATCATAGACTACCTTGGTTCCCTGTTTCAAAAAGCATGTGAGCATCATAGACTACCTTGATTCCCTGTTCAAAAAGCACAGGAGCATCATGGACTACGTTGGTTCCCAGTTCAAAAGCACAGGAGCATCATGGACTACCTAGGTTCCCTGTTCAAAAGCACTGTGAGCATCATAGACTACCTTGATTCCCAGTTCAAAAGCATGTGAGCATCATAGACTACCTTGATTCCCAGTTCAAAAGCACAGGAGCATCATAGACTACCTTGGTTCCCAGTTCAAAAGCACATGAGCATCATGGACTACCTTGGTTCCCTGTTCAAAAGCACAGGAGCATCATAGACTACCTTGGTTCCCAGTTCAAAAGCACAGGAGCATCATAGACTACCTTGGTTCCCAGTTCAAAAGCACAGGAGCATCATGGACTACCTTGGTTCCCTGTTCAAAAGCACAGGAGCATCATAGACTACTTTGATTCCCAGTTAAAAAGCACAGGAGCATCATAGACTACCTTGGTTTCCTGTTCAAAAGCACAGGAGCATCATAGACTACCTTGGTTCCCAGTTCAAAAGCACAGGAGCATCATAGACTACCTTGGTTCCCAGTTCAAAAGCACAGGAGCATCATGGACTACCTTGGTTCCCAGTTCAAAAGCACAGGAGCATCATAGACTACCTTGGTTCCCAGTTCAAAAGCACAGGAGCATCATAGACTACCTTGGTTCCCTGTTCAAAAGCACAGGAGCATCATAGACTACCTTGGTTCCCTGTTCAAAAGCATGTGAGCATCATAGACTACTTTGATTCCCAGTTAAAAAGCACAGGAGCATCATAGACTACCTTGGTTCCCAGTTCAAAAGCACAGGAGCATCATAGACTACCTTGGTTCCCTGTTCAAAAGCACAGGAGCATCATGGACTACCTTGGTTACCAGTTCAAAAGCACAGGAGCATCATAGGACTACCTTGGATTCCCAGTTCAAAAGCACAGGAGCATCATAGACTACCTTGGATCCCAGTTCAAAAAGCACAGGAGCATCATGGACTACTTTGATTCCCAGTTCAAAAGCACAGGAGCATCATAGACTACCTTGGATCCCAGTTCAAAAGCACAGGAGCATCATGGACTACTTTGATTCCCAGTTAAAAAGCACAGGAGCATCATGGACTACCTTGGTTTGGGAGTTGACTCTGGTCACCAGGGATTCCAGGATGACAATTTCGTCATACTTTTCTGTCAAGATGAACTTGAGGAAGGCCTTGATGAGGGCGGGCTCTGTGATGCTCCGCAGAAAGAGATCCAGGTAGGCCGTGGCTGTCAGCACCTCCTCTCTTGAATTCTGCATGCATAACCAGTATCAGTATGAGCAATTAACTCTTTCTTTTCAGCAAAATTATTAGTTTTTTGTGTGTGTGTAATCATAAACCCCTGTTAAACCAGCTGGATTTTTGCTTCAGCCTAATAATTTGAGGAAAATTCACTCATTGACCCAAATGACATTAAAATCCCAGCAAGCTATTATTCATATTCTAAATATTATATGCCATGCATCAAACAAGATTATTGATTCATTTTTTTAAACTTTATGCAAACACTGCCTATGAGTCATTCTAAACAATACACTCAGCAATGCTGATGCAAAATGCCATTCTCCACAATACAATGCAGATAAAACTAAAATTGCCATCAGGAAGTGAAAGGACACAGGACAACAGGCAGCAAGCCTTGGCACCATGCACAGACAGACAGACAGAGAGAGCCAGCTTTTGCCGTCCTAGCGAGGAAAAAGGGTCACCATTAAAGTACTTTAACATTTGTGCACTGATCCAAACAGCACAACTGTTTCTTCCTGGTCCTGTTCAACCTGTTATGGGCACTGAGACAGAAGCAAAGCCAACATAATCCATTCAAAGGCACATCCATGGAAGAGAGAGTAGTAACCAAAATATCAGGAATCTAGTGCAAAATATGACGTTTCTTTCATTTGGTGACAAGCAACAATTAAAAGATGCAACCCAATAGAAGATGTAGGCTTCAGCATACTATTCATGCTGTCTAGGTGCATTCACAGCTATG
>JAWQFJ010034787.1:5000-10965 GCA_034096865.1 Theodoxus fluviatilis | reverse complement strand
TCTTTGACCTCTTTCGGAGCCCATAAACAACCTATGTAGTGGTGATATATCTCCTGTTGAATTTATCTACGGCCACAACTGAGCTTGAGTTGATGTGTTCTTTTCTTTCGTTTTCAGCCGGTGAGTGCCTCTTAATTGGTTTCCTCGCTTCATGATGTGTGCTGACGCTACCACAAGCTATGTGAAACCTTTCCCACCTCTCATTCAGAAGTATCTTTCTTTTCATTGCTTGTGTTTGAAGACATGACCGTTTGATATTTAGATGTACGTTGCTATTAAGTAGCATGACAGCACTAAATTATTCAAAATGTATTAGCAAGAAAATGATTCTTTTGTCCAAAAGGTCCGAGCAGAACTTGGATTTTCATGTGTTGTAGCTCACATGTCATAGTGACTGTGGCATATTTCGAATTGAGTTTCAGTGCACACAATCTTCCATTCTTTAAACGTAATGGAGGAAGAGTATGGCAAAGTCTTGTGTAAGGAATACCATAGCAGCAGTGTTATTTTTCTTTCGTGTTTCTTCCTGCGAAGTAAGGCCAAAGGAACGGTTGATACAAAGAAAATAAAATCAGAAGACAATGATCTCGGGTCTCAACACCAGTGTGACATTCATCTAGCAACTCCACTCTCATAGACGTCCGCCACACACGTCACTATGGTTTCCAACGTTGTGACGAATTGTTCCTTTCCTCTTTGGACCCATGCAACGACGCAAAGGAAAAACGGAGCAACAAATACCTTTAGCAAACATACACTGTTAGCTCACGAGCTCTCCTTGCATTTAGAAATCTTTTGTTGGCAACTGAATTAATGGTTTTATCAAAGAAGAAACGGAGTTTGTGGGAAACACAACTGCGCAATACACAGACAACGAAAAACAGCATTAGACGAATCGTAGCGCCTAAACCGTCCTTACCCAGAGAAGAACAATTCCTAAGCCTGTGACGCAACAAACAAGCCTTGTGGAGAGTCGACTCCCATTTTCTGAACGTTCATGACGAAAGACAGCAATCTCCTCAGGGTCTGGATCAGCAGAGCTTGGGTCATCCCGCCCTTGCAGTTTCTCTACAAGGAAGCATGGCGACGCCCGCCTAGATGAAGAGAAGAAGTTCTGGCATTATATTTCTCTGTACAAAAAACTGAACATGCAACACAGAAAGACACGAATATCTGCTCACGACGTCAGCCTAGATGAGGTGGAGAGGCAGCCTTTCTCCATACCACGGCCTCCACAGCAGGTCCCGTCACTGACAGCTGGAGTCAGACCCAGTAAGGGAGACAGACACAGTGACGGTTTTATTACACGGGTCGTGTGCCTTTTGCTCTGAGGTAATGATCATGGTGTCAGTTCACATTTGGTCCGTAAAAATATGAGGAGAAATGTAATTTGCTGCTAACAAAGCAAGAACATTCACCCTTTAGATAAAAGTGTGGACGAGCCAGCTACATCGTAGCACAGATGATGCATAGTGCAACCGAACGCAGGGTATTACTTTTACAAATAGTAACAAGGGAGGTAAATCGCGTATGGTTTCCGCCGTCTCTTTTGCACGGGCGAATGTTTTGTACGCTAAGTAATTGGCAGAATGAATAAGAACGACCCACATGCAAAAATACCTCGTACAGCTCCAAATATGTCGCTTGTCGGGAGAGATTCTCCACAAAAACATGTCTGATAGCGGAGGGAGGTAACTCTCTGATGACTTCCGCCGACTTTTTTGCACAGTCGACTTTTTAGCACGTTACACTGACTACAGACATTGCACTGCAGAGCAAAGAACTCAAGACTTAGGCAGTGATTTTATCCAGTCACTACACTGAAGCAAATGTCATTTAATTCAGGAGAAAATTGCGACTTCGTCACATTGGAGGGAGATAATCTTTAAAGAAGAAGCTAGAACACAACTGGAGAGTCCGTCTTACTGTCAGTTCATTCAATGCCACACAATCCTTTCTTAATGGAAGGAAGCGTCTGTATTGTCTTTGGCAGGTAGATCATTGTGCACTGCTTTTCATAGGAGACCCCATGCCTCTGCACACCTATAGTCCCTGGTTTGACAGTCTGGAGACGATGGAACAACAGTCGGAACACCAGCCGTCCACAGATGCTGGGATCCGTCCCCCAAGGCCTGTGCTGCACTGGATCACGCGAGAAGTGACAAGAAATGATTCCTTCAAAGTTGTGGCGTGACATCTAACGGAGGATGGTCCTCAGCTGCATTCAATTAGCAAAAATTCGTCGAGAAAGCAAGTTATGCCACATTATTATCTTTGAATAACAGAAAATATTTCTTCGAACTTGCGCAACACCTCGATGTCGTCTTCGCCACCAGTTAGAATCTGAATACTTTCCTGACAAATGATGTTTTATCAATTATAGTCATCTACAAGACTAAGGATTCATCTCACAGCATTAGAGTAAGAAAGGCTTTCTCCCGTGGTTCCACCGTCTCTGTGTCGACTTCCTTGACGTCGAAACCAGTGGAAGGGAGGCAACTCTTCAGGGAAGGCCATAGTCCTCCATCCCATCACGTGTCCTTGACAGACAGTGGCGCTCTTGCCTCAAGCTCCGTCCACACCTCTGGACTCTGTGACGTAGGTGGAGGAGGGGACCTCGGTCTCCATGGCGACCGGCCACAACAATCTCGACGTCTGCGTTGGTGAGGAGACAGGAAGCCGTCACGCCATGATGGTATGAGGCCACGGACACCGTGGTTGTGGCACGGCTTGACAGCACACGGCCGTTCCCAGAGGGCTGTATAGTTGAGCCGCGCTGCCTCAAGATGCTGGGCTAAGAAGTGGGTCAGGGAATCTTAAAATAACATTTGCAGGGAGGAGCCTGCCAGTACCTCACGCCATTCATCCCCCACAGAAAGCTAGCTTTCTAAATACCTCTGTTTTTTGTTCAACCTTCCTGTGCTCCTTTGTGCTGCATTAATTAAACTATTTCAGCAGAAAAGAGCAGAAATACTGCTTTACGATGATATGCGTCATGCATAGACTACGAATTGTGGATTGTATGCAATCCGTCTTCAACGGCCGGCTTCAGCACAGCATAGTTTCACAGCGTGGCTGGCATCTGGCTATTTACTCCAACTCCGAACAAACACGGTCGTGAGCATGCAGTTGATATGACATATTTTTCAAGCAACAGACACAGTAACATTCATACACTCAATCTGTCTTACCGGAAAAACGGAAGTTTTTTCCCAACGGCGAGGAGAGAAGTCTTTGCACTCCATGTGATATTGTGCCAGGTAAGTTTCCACTCAGTCCCCCCCCTCTCTCTCTTTCTCTCTCTATCTCTCTCTCTCTCTCTCTCTCTAACTCTCTCTCTCTCTGTCTGTCTCTCTCTGTCTCTCTCTCTGTCACTCTCTCTGTCTCTCTCTCTCTCTCTCTCTCTCTCTCTCTCTCTCTGTCTCTCTCTCTGTGTCTCTCTCTCTGTCACTCTCTCTGTCACTCTCTCTCTCTCTAACTCACTGTCTCTCTCTCTGTCTCTCTCTGTCTCTCTCTCTCTGTCTCTCTCTCTCTCTAACTCTCTCTCTCTCTGTCTGTCTGTCTCTGTCTCTCTCTGTCTCTCTCTCTGTCTCTCTCTCTCTGTCTCTCTCTGTCTCTGTCTCTCTCTCTCTCTCTGTGTCTCTCTCTGTCACTCTCTCTCTCTCGCTCTCTCTCTCTCTCTCTCTCTCTCTCTCTCTGTCACTCTCTCTGTCACTCTCTCTGTCACTCTCTCTCTCTCTGTCTCTCTCTCTCTGTATCTCTCTCTCACTCTCTCTCTCTCTCTCTCTCTCTCTCTCTCTCTCTCTCGTCTCTCTCCATTATGACGCTTGTAACATGATGCGTTGGGCACACTCGAACATAAGCTGAATCCGCTTTCGAGAAAACGGGAAAAAAACAAATACTGTATACAGCTGCAAAGATGTCAATAAACGTACTCCAGAAGTACCCAAGAAATGAACGTTGTGGAAATTCTAGTTTAGTCCAAACGAAGCACAGATATCCAATGGCATGTAGACACAGCGCGAGCGATCGCGAGCGTAGTTTAACACTACATGAAGTGTTCAGCTTCAAAAATCACACACAGACATCCAAGGCCGTTTTCAGGGAAAAGAAGAAATCTTCTGTAATATGGAATGCAGCCGCATGTCTCTTAAAAGGTGTACACCAAATACATTCAATATGAGCTTTCGGGAAACTGCAGCATTGTTAATAAACGAGAATGATTCCCAAGCGAAAATACATAGAACAAAGAGGCCGCGAATCAGTTCAGGCGCGCTGCGGGATGCCTACGTGACCAGTGTCCTCCTGTAGAGATACATAGTTTCGCTTCAACTAAACAGCCCGATTCAGCGCCTGCTGGACGGCCGTGAGCACTGGGTCTCCAAGGGGACAGGAACATGCCTGAGGCAGTGGCAAGGACAAACATTCGGTTGAGAGGGTCAGCAGCCTGTTCCGATTAAAAATAACAACTCAAAATGGTAAACGAATTGAAAGTATTAAATCTACAAGTCTTGCCAATTAACGGCTGGTGTGAAGGAACATAATCGGTCTATGACGCAGTGCAACCAGCAGGAACGGGTTCCAGAGACCAAGCACGTGATCAATCCGCAAAAAAATGTTTTTCTTTATATCTGGGAGACATATAAAAAACTAAGAGAAGACAAACTGCATGAAACAAAATATTTTGAAATGAAATATGTGTTGAAACTGCTTTCCTGTTACAGATGAGTAATCAAAGGCATGATGACGTCATTCAAGCGTCGTAAAGGAGCAACGTCCATCAGACCAATGTTTTTAGAATCTCAAACAAAGAAGGGATTTTGGGTTCCATACATCACCTGACAATTCAAACTGGCAGGACCTCTACTACATTGTACAATCACAAAAAAAACAGTAAATCGGGTCAGCATTTGGATGTGTAAGGCAGGAATAGTTTTCCCTGGAAAATGGCAACACCTCACGTTCTGACTGATGTGCATTCATCACAGACAAAAATTTCGAGGAAATATTTATTGTGACAAAAGACGAATTACTGCTGCCCGGGATGTTGAAAAACAGAAAAAAAACCAAGGCACTGGTCCGGGCTCAGAAAGACAACACAAAACAGGTTGTCAACGTTTCGGGTATTGCACCCTTCATCAGGACAGATACCAAAAAAGAAAACATACTGAACTTTGCGACCAGTATAGGCAAACGAAGGTATGCATTGTTAGACGTTGGGAGTATTGAAAAGTGAACAGATTTCAATTTGATGAGCAGAAATCAAGGCAGTCAAGGTAGCACGTGGATGTGAAACTCGGGTTACATGGAAGAGGGGAAGGGTGGAGGTGACTGGGAGGGGGTAGGGAACTGAACTCAACTGAACGTTATGTTATTCACACGCCGACTGATGATTGAACAGTAACAATATAACAACAAGTATAAGAAATACATCTTTTCTCACACGGATCAAACATACAAATCATTTAGCGGGTGATACATCCGTGAGGCTGCTAAATAAGTGGGGCATTTCTTTTCCCTTCTCTTCAGATCATACATCGATAAATCATTTGCTGTTCGGTTATTGGTACATTTGAGAAGAAAGCTACAATCTATACTTGTTTGTACATGACGTTCTATGTACCTCTCTCTGAGATCGGCATACTTACTGCAGTTCAACAAAAAATGTCTCTCAACTTCTATCTCGTAACATTTTCGAAAGCACATGAATGCATTTTAAAACTGTTTAATAGTCTGATAAGTTAGATATGTTTATTGACCAAATACGTTGTTGATGTCAGATTCCAACGAAACTTTGTTGCTGCTAAAGTGTTTTTCATCCAACGACTGCCGAGAATAACCCTGCAGACTTTGTTTTATTTGCTTTCAAAATTGATTTTCGTTCCCTGCACCACTGTTCATTACCATATATGCAATACGTAGCTTGCGCAACACATTCGGAACCAATCAGGACCAACTCTCGTTG
>JAWQFJ010034785.1:22500-28168 GCA_034096865.1 Theodoxus fluviatilis | reverse complement strand
TGGGCAGGTAGTTGTTTTAGTGGTTGGCGATAAATTCTGGTTTTAGTTATATATAGATTTTGGCGGGAACCGGAACGAGAAGTCGCATTGTTCTGTCGCAGTGAATGTATATAACCTGTTCTGCTTGGTCCTAATTAGCACTTAACTATCCCAGCATGCTTTGCAAGGCTAGGCTCTCTAAATTGGGTTGCACTGGGACACTTAGAGTTATGGGATGCCAGGAGCCACTTTAGAGGCTAAAATCTGTCCCACAGTTCTGTAGACACTGCTCTGGCCTCGGCTGTGTAAGCACGTATGTTCAAATGCCCACCTGGCCTCCTCAAGCTGGTGAAGTTGGGAGACGACCCCTTCACTTGAACGCCTTTCTCCCACGAACAATACTGATGCCCACTTCGTGAATTGCCTGCACTCTACCACAGCTCATATACCTTCAACAATGCTTCGTCATCTTCTCCCTCATCTAGAGACTGAACGTACTCCTCTCCCTTCAGAGACTGTTTCATATTGTGCCCAGGAGGTGAGAATATTCCCTTTATCGGATTGCGAACTGTGAGGATGCTGGTTCTGTGTGTTTGTGAAGTATATATTTTCCTCACTGGATTCTTGGACTTGAACTGCTATGAGCTTTATTGATCATTTCTTCTCACCTTTTTGATTGACTTGATGACTCACAATTCAACTTGATCTGAATTTTGTTTAGAGTTGTGATATTGTGGGTTAATGACTACAAGCAACATTTCATTTTCTTCTGTGGCCTTTAGTCAATTATCATCAATCTAGGAAATACCCATGGCCCTAATTAATATCTAACATTAATCCCTTCTCTATTATTTGATATGTTGATTTTGTGTTGTGTTCATATGGCGAGGACGACGTAAACACCACCTGGTGTGTGTACCTCCCCTAAACACAATTTTTTGTTTCGTTGTAAATACCAGCCATAGATACTGACAGTAGTTTCAACACGTTAGCATGCGGTGGCGTGACATTCATTCAAATGCGTTCTTTTTTGTCCTGTAGAGTGTCTTTGCACTCTTTACACCAGAGGGTAAATTTACTGCATAAACTAAGTTCTATGTTATTCTCTTATATGCGGGCATCGTATGTATGTCTGCGTAATATTGCTTATGTCATCTCTGTCTCTGTCTCGCTCTCTCTCGGTCTTTCTCTGTCTTTTTCTCTGTCTTACTCTTTGTCTCTCTCTGTATCTGTCACTGTCTATGTCTCTGTCTCTGTCTCTCTCGGTCTGTGTCTCTTTCTGTCTCTCTCTTTCTTTCTCTCTCTCTGACTCTGTCTGTCTCTCTCTCTCTCTGTCTGTCTGTCTGTATCTCTCTCTATCTCTCTCTCTCTCTCTCTCTCTCTTTCTGTCTGTCTCCTTTTCTCTCTGTCTCTGTCTGTATCTCTCTGTCTCTCTCTGTCTGTCTCTCTCTGTCTGTCTCTCTCTGTCTGTCTCTCTCTCTGTCTGTCTGTCTCTCTCTGTCTGTCTCTCTATGTCTGTCTCTCTCTGCCTGTCTCTCTCTGCCTGTCTCTCTCTGTCTTTCTCTGTTTATCTCTCTCCGTCTGTCTCTCTCAATGTCTCTCTCTCTGTCACGCTCTGCCTCTGTATGTCTCTGTCTGTCTCTCTCCTTCTCTCTGTGTCTCTCTCTATATGTCTATGTCTGTCTCTCTCCGTCTCTTTCTGTCTCTCTGTCTCTCTTTGTCTCTCTCTCTGTCTCTTTCTCTCTGTCTGTGTCTTTCTCTCTCTGTCTCTCTCTCTATATGTCTCTCACACCCTCTCTCTGTTTCTCTCTGTGTGTGCCTTTCTGTCTCTCTCTATGTCTCTCTGTGTGTCTGTCACTCTCTGACTCTCTCTCTGCCTCTCTCCGTCTTTCTCTGTCTCTCTCCGTCTCTATATGTCTCTCTCTGTCTCTCTCTGTCTCTCTCTGTCTCTCTCTGTCTCTCTCTGTCTCCGTCTCTCTCTGTCTCTCTCTCTCTCTCTCTCTCTCAGTCTTGTCACACATTGAAATGTTGAATAAGGGAAACAAGACTGGGGCCGTATGCGTGAGGAAGAAGTAACGCCTTGCTGTGTGTGTAAGTGTAAACTTTGAAGTGAAGTCACTAATAAGAGGAGGCATGATTTGGAAGTGGTGATTCCTTCCAAAGTAACCATGTAGTATAACAACCCTACTTCTACTTCCGCCACGACCCATGAGTACAACAAAATTAAAAGTGAGTTAAGCCGCCATTGCTGTCCACGGTTCACACAGAAAACGCTGTATTTTGGGATACTAGAAATCCATCCAAATAAAATGTAAGCTGTGAGCAGCATTAATTTATCCAAACTGTATGTTGAATGCATGAATAGGTAGTGAAACTCCTGGAAATGCGGGTTCGACGCACCTACACGCCGAAGCATATTGACATTATGTACAAAGCTAGTTTTATTTGATGCCATGAAAACGACACATTTAAATCACTTAAAAATATGAAAACCATGCTCCGATTAATTGCTAAATTTTTGTTAAGTTATGAAATAGGTGTCGACGTGCGCCAGGGTTTCACGAGTTTAGTTGGAAAAGTGCGAGCTGCGGCTGTAGTGAAAACGTAAAATTAGATCAACACGAACGATGACAGCGTTCTCGTGTGTGTTCGATCGGCAACTGCAACGAAGGAGACGGGACAGAATATCGACCGCACGAATCCGATCGATTTGTGCGGTGATGAAGACCTATGCAATGTATTCATATTTCATCGCCATGAAATAATGGAAATTGCAGATGAGTTGCATGAGGACTTGTCAATAAGCAGATGGCAGCCCAAGATGCTTGCACGTGCGCACTCAGAAGGGATTCCCCCTACTTAGTCAATACATTCCTAAACTACAATGCAACTCATCACCCATGTAACCAAGTAACATAACACGTAACTTCGAAAGCAATTGCTTTAAAAGTAAGTCTTGTTCATGAAGAATTTTCCTTCCTTCTCATGCATACGGGTCCTGGCATTTTATCATGTGATCTGATTGGCGCGGAATCTCTGGCAAAGTTGTTGAATGTTCAGAAGAAGCTGTTATGCCTCCTTGATCTAGCCGTGCGCGGCCCGGGCAACCAGCTGTCCTTCAATCTTGGGGCGCACTTAAAGTTCCGCACTCGTCAATCTGCATTTCACAACTTTCAGTTGTGGATTTGTCTGTCGACGATTTTCATTATGTTTCAGAAATGAGTAGGAATCTTGAAATAGACATGGAAGCATTCCTTCTCAGTTCTTCCAGAAGAGGCAGTCAGGACACATATGGTCCTGATCCACCAAATATCAAACGCGTGGGAGTCTCATAATGCAAGGTGTGCTGCTGATGGCAGATTTTATTACAAAATGATGGCGGTAGTAATATCTGGAATAGTTTTCAAAGTATGTGTTGGTGCTGGGGAAGGCTGGACTGGTCACGCACACGGGGGAGTGGTGGTGGACGTCCATTGTATTGCATTCCTCCAAGCCGGCAGGTGTACAGTTGCACAGAAGGAGAAAATGCTCTCCTTTGTTCATGCGCTAAGTGCAGCTGTGGTGGCCTTTACAAACGCATGTACTGGCTGTCTGTCTGTCCGTCCATCTGTCAGTCCAGTAATTTGTGCTTTCTGTTGGCTACAGGAATGGCACGGAGTGTAAGAAAGAAAAGGTCTCATCGACAACTGGATCACCCAATCAAAACGAACGCCATCGGATGATGTCACCTACTGTCCCCTGTTCCCCTTCGGGTTCCGAGTCGGGGAGACGGTGACCATCACGTGTGACATACGCGAGTGCCCGTATGTGGCAGGTGCTGAGCAGCTGCAAGGCCAATGCAAGAAGGTTGGCGTTGCTTGCTCTCTCTTCCTGGTAACACGCCACAGTAAAGGAGGCACGATGTGTACGATGCATGTTGGCACCAGGCATCTTTGGGATTGGACAATTCCGAATAGAGAGTACTTGCGTGCCACTCTTCGTGCTTTAACGAAAGGATGCGTTAATTGCGGCATCTCAGCTGAGCTGCTGAAATCTGTAAATGCCTTTGTTTCTTTCTCTACTTTCAGTAACTCGTGCCGTTACAGACTGGCGTAAAATGCAGATACTGCGATGAATCAATGCACACTTGTATAACTCACTGCCTGGTCCTCTTTTCTTTCAGGCCTTTGACAAGTACCAGAGCTGTGGCGGAACCTTCAAGGGAGGAAGTGGCAGGCGGCGTCGGGGAGTTAGCTCCCTTGCCAAATGTCGCTCCGTTCCCTTGGACGAGGCCGCATCCTGAGTCATGTGTGCGTCCTTCTCCTTGGTCTGAAGCGTCGCCTACGACCTTGACCTTGGTCTGATGTGCCGGTTTCAGACCACACCGTCCTTTAGGACTTTTTGACTACAATCCCTCTCATCCACCACGCCCCCTCAACCCCACCCCTTCCTTACATTTCCCCTACTGAGTGGTGCAAACCGCGTGTGCTGGAATGGGTCGCTCTTCCATTTCAACATGGATATGAGAAAAGAGCGCTTGTCATTGTCCAAGACTGGACTGATGCAAAGTGAAGCTGAAATTATCTGGAAGGTGCAGAGACTTGCTGTCGCTACACAAGTGGACTTTTTGTGACAGTTGGTTGAGAGCAATCCTGCTCTGAGAAAGCAGAGACATCCAATCGCCTCACCCCACTCCTTGCCAGTGAGAATGACTTCAGTCACATGCCGTAGTGCAGTCCCCACTTCGCCAGTGACAATGACTTCAGTCACATGCAGTAGGGCAGTCCCCACTCCTTGCCAGTGAGAATGACTTCAGTCACACGCCGTAGTGCAGTCCCCACTCCGTGCCAGTGAGAATGACTTCAGTCACACGCCGTAGTGCAGTCCAAACTCCTTGCCTGTGAGAATGACTTCAGTCACATGCAGTAGTGCAGTCCCCAATCCTTGCCAGTGAGAATGACTTCAGTCACATGCAGTAGTGCAGTCCCCAATCCTTGCCAGTGAGAATGACTTCAGTCACACGCCATAGTGCAGTCCCCACTCCTTGCCAGTGAGAATGACTTCAGTCACATGCCGTAGTGCAGTCCCCACTCCTTGCCAGTGAGAATGACTTCAGTCACATGCCGTAGTGCAGTCCCCACTCCGTGCCAGTGAGAATGACTTCAGTCACACGCCGTAGTGCAGTCCAAACTCCTTGCCAGTGAGAATGACTTCAGTCACATGCAGTAGTGCAGTCCCCACTCCTTGCCAGTGAGAATGACTTAAGTCACATGCCGTAGTGCAGTCTCCACTCCTTGCCAGTGAGAATGACTTCAGTCACACGCCGTAGTGCAGTCCCCACTCCTTGCCAGTGAGAATGACTTCAGTCACACGCCGTAGTGCAGTCCTTACTCCTTGCCAGTGAGAATGACTTCAGCCACACGCCGTAGTGCAGTCCCCACTCCTTGCCAGTGAGAATGACTTCAGTCACATGCCGTAGTGCAGTCCCCACTTCCTCCTCCTTCTCTCGAGATTCAGTCGCACCTCAGTCCGTGTACATCCTTCGGGAAATGTCTGTGCCGTTTTCTTGAGCTCCTGAATAAACCCCGTGAAGCATTTGCCAGTGTTGTGTGTTTTCTCTGGTGATTATTGTGACTGCCATTTGTACAAGTGACAAACTACGTCAGTGTGTGGCGTTTTATGCCACCCATTCGTAAGGGGGGGTGGGGGG
>JAWQFJ010034785.1:0-12500 GCA_034096865.1 Theodoxus fluviatilis | reverse complement strand
AGCAACTTCCATCTGGGGAGGAGACAAACACGCCTGTCCATCTGACTATGGCGTGGGCACCACACAAAGCCTGTCTTGCACGGTGTTGTGTTTCCACCTTGCAGAGAGCAACTTCCATCTGGGGCGAGACAGACACGCCTGCCCATCTGACTATGGCGTGGGCACCACACAAAGCCTGTCTTGCACGGTGTTGTGTTTCCATCTTGCAGAGAGCAACTTCCATCTGGGGGGGAGACAAACACGCCTGTCCATCTGACTATGGCGTGGGCACCACACAAAGCCTGTCTTGCACGGTGTTGTGTTTCCACCTTGCAGAGAGCAACTTCCATCTGGGGGAGACAAACACGCCTGTCTATCTGACTGTGGCGTGGGCGCCACACACTGAGTGCCTCTCTGCAGCTGCCGTAGAGACCGTCCCAAAATGTCCTCAAACCAGACGTGTGCGTTTGATGCATTCTAATGAACATTCTTCCTCCTCCGGTTGTTTATGTCTTCTTTTCTGCTGCTGTTATGCGCCACATTCTGTGACGTTGGTCGTGCTTTGTCCTTGAAGTGACGTCAGCCTCCCTGCTGCTGTTATGCGCCACAGTCTGTGACGTTTGTCCTGCTTTGTCCTTGAAGTGACGTCAGCTTCTCTGGTACTGCCGGTGTCACCACAGCCTTGAGGGAACCTTGATCCATTGCGGGCACGTAACATTGTGCATAATTTTGTTTCTGTAGAGGTTGACACGTTAGTAGCCGATGTCTTCATTTCCTTACAGGCCTCTGGCCTTAAAGAACAGACACTTGTCGATTGCCCATGGACTCCATTTTCTACAGGCCTCTGGCCTTAAAGAACAGACACTTGTCGATTGCCCATGGACTCCATTTTCTACAGGTCTCTGGCCTTAAAGAACAGACACTTGTCGATTGCCCATGGACTCCATTTTCTACAGGCCTCTGGCCTTAAAGAACAGACACTTGTCGATTGCCTCTGGCCTTAAAGGACAGACACTTGTCGATTGCCCATGGACTCCATTTTCTACAGGCCTCTGGCCTTAAAGAACAGACACTTGTCGATTGCCCATGGACTCCATTTTCTACAGGCCTCTGGCCTTAAAGAACAGACACTTGTCGATTGCCCATCATCTCTATTTCCGACCAATAGTATGGCGACAAAGAAGGAGCTGCCTAGGAAGCAAGCAATGGTTTCAGCAGGTGTCAGGTGTTGGAGAATTGCCTTCCAGAGTAATAAATGAAAGAAGGAATGAATGAATGGGTGAATTAATGAACTGATGATGGATGATGGATGGATGGATGATGGATGGATTGATGATGGATGGATGGATGGATGAATGAATACTGAATGCATCATGAATGAATGAACGAATGCGAGAATGAATGAATGAATAAACGAGTGCTTGAAAGAACAAATGAAGGAAGGAAGGAACTATCAGGCTTAGTAGGCTATATAAGGCCGCTGACTACAACTCACTGCAGAAGGTTACATAAAGAGCTAACCAAGTCTCGATTTCTTGACTTCTTCCGCCTTTCTCAAATCTCGTAAGGACGCCGGCTGTGCCTGTAAACGCCCGTCACCTACGGGTGGATCTTGCAGGGTAAATCTGTAAATGACATTAACTTATTGGAAACGACATAAGAGGAAAATCTGGCTTCTTCCTATGAATGTGGAATACTTCGCTACTGCTTATCAGACTTGACAGGGCAGCAGTAGTAATGGAACATAGGTAGAAAGAAGATATTTTGGGTGTCAATACTGCATTTCAGACTTCAGAGGGCCGCAGTAGTAATGGAACGTAGGTAGAAAGAATACATTTTGGGTGTCAATACTGCATTTCAGACTTGAGAGGGCCGCAGTAGTTATGAAACGTAAATAGAAAGAAGGTAATCTGGGTGTCACTACTGAATCAAACTCCATCTTCCTGACCGTGCGTCATCCATGCAAACGATACTTACACTATGCAGGCAAAATGCATTCCACTATCAATGGGTTTTATGGGGAATGCAGTGAATATTATGCTTCATCTTTAATATAAAAAAGCAAATATATGAGGTCATAATCAGAATTTGAGCAGTGAAACTTAGTTTGCTGCTCGCTTTTCAATTTCGGATACAATAACTGGGAGCTAAGAGAGAGAGAGAGAGAGAGAGAGAGAGAGAGAGAGAGAGAGAAAGAGGGGGGAGAGAGAGAGCTGAGAGAGAAATAGAAATAGAGAGAGAGACACAGACAGAGAGATAGAGAGAGAGAGAGAGAGCGAGAGAGAGAGAGAGAGAGAGAGCAAAACCGAAATGATAGGTTATAAATTTTGTGGTGTTATTTAGTCCCAGACGGATTTTGGTTCCATCATGTTTAAACCTTTTTATCTCATCTGAACCAAATAGGGGATACTTTGTATACGTCCGTAATTGGAAATTATTTAACACTTATTGTCTGAAAGTGGGAAGTTTTAAAGAGTATGAAATAAATCCCTAGTTTTCAGCTGACGCTATTTGCGTGATGGTTTCCATAACTTTGCTACACACGGATCATTGGCCAAAATGTACCTTTAATGACCAGCTGGCTTGACTGCTGGTGTTCTGTCTTGCTTGGCCTCCCTACAAAGACTATATGCCGGCTGCAACTTGTGCAGAACTCAGCAGACATGATGGTGGAAATAACAACGATTAACAAAAGTTCTAGGAATAGAAAGTCCGCACGAGCTTCTACTCCAACACCGTACAAGTGAACTCGTTCACAAACAATGGTCATTATCACAGCACGTGACTAATTACAGTTGGCATTAGTGGTGCTGACTTCCAGCTTCTGTCACGGAAGGCCTTTCGTTGTTCATCTGTTGCCAGAGTCCGTCTGCTTGAAATAATTAAAACCGCTGGCGCTGAACCTCTAGGTTTTGGCCAACAAAAAAAAAAGATCAGGTTCGAACCCGCAACCTCTCGAGAAAAAAGGGGGAAAAACACACACAAAAAACACAAAAAACAGGTCGGGTTCGAACCAGCAACCTCTCGAAAAAAGAGGGGAAAAAGTGTCAGCACAGATTCGAACCCGTTCACGCATGACCTAACGTTACAATAGTCCAACTCTGTACCATCTGAGGCATTCGGCAACTGACGTTACTACGTGTTTGTAAAGCAATTATAACGTTCTTTTCCGTAAACTCTCTCGCTTCGTATTTTGCACTGTAAATTGTAGAAAAATGGATGTTAGTTCATTAAATTTGAGTGGTCTTGTACATTTTAAGATACTCAAGGTCTATTTCTGCCAAGTTTAACATTGATTCACTGCCATTAGGCCACGCGAAAAGATTACCAAGTTGTTGCGCTCAGACGGAGTGGCTGTTCGAAGGTTCGGACCGGCCGCGCGGGTGGACAATTTTGACTGCAAAATGGTATTTTTTAAAGCAAAGCGAATTTTTTCTTTTGTGGAGGATCACGAAAACTATTTATGTAATTGGTGAGCGCCCAGCATCTTTTCTTCGAGTTGAGTAGACTTTCTTTTCGTAAACAGAGAAGGAGAACTGGAGGACGAAAAGAATACGGCATAATCAGAAGTCTTTCAGACCACATGTATTGACTTCGTAGGCTCCTTCATCGGACAAAACGTGAGAATTTAACTGACATGATACAACTTGAAAATATTCTATTAATTTCACCTCTGCGATTTTAATTGAATCTACAACATTTTGGGAATGCGCTAGTTTGAAATGACAGAATATGATAGGAGCGTAATTTGGATGACTGCAGCGACAGTAGCTGGTGGTGACGCGCCTTTCTTCAGCTTCCTAGGAGCAAACGCGTGTCTGTCTTCTGGCGCGCCAAGAATGGCCTGCCCGTTAAAGAGAGTACAGCCCGAGTCAGAATAATCGACTTGAGCAAGCAGCCCTATATTGTCGTGGGTAAAGAACGCTTGCTGTCCATGATGAATTTTACATGAGGTCAGACACGGAGGGTCCCGCATGAACTGCAAACACAAGTACCCCGCTATTGATCTACAAAGCGTCAGCTCACTTACAACCTTCACATTCTACTCGTGTACTTAAAAGATGGTACAGTATCATGATCTTTTGGACACATCATGGAAATAAAGACTATAATTTTTCTAAAATACATGTAATGAAGGAAGATATAAAGTTATGACTTTTTTGGGTTAAAATAACTGGTGGAAAGTTTTAAAAATCAGTTTTAATGTTTGCCATTTACGATGCAAGAATTGTTTCTTTAATGTGTGAGAGAACATTTGTTTACTTTAGCATGCTTTCTTGTGTGTTTGCACGCGTGTTCGAAGTTAAATGATGCATGTATGTCAGTGTTGCTCTCTCCCTCAATTTTCCTTTTACGCTCTCTCTCTCTCTCTCTGTTTCTCTTTCTCTATCTTTTTCTTTCTCGGTATATCTCTCTTTCTCTTTCTCACTCTCTCTCTTTCTCTAACTCACTCTCTCTTTCTCTCTCTTTCTCTTTCTCACTATCTCTCTTTCTCACTCTCTCTCTCGTTTCCTCTCTCTCTCTTTCTCTCTCTCGATCTCTCACTGTATCAGTTCAGTTCAGTTCTCTGTTTGTATCTGTCTCTAACTCCATCTATGTCTCTGTCTGTTATATGTGTGCTTGTCTGTCTGTCTGTCTGCCTGCCTGCCTGCACGCCTGCATGCCTGCTTGTCTGTATGTCTGTCTGTCTGTCTGACTGTCTGTGTGTCCGTGTGTATGTGTGTATGTGTGTGCCTGTCTGTCTATCCATCTTAACCACAATGAACACATGGCGAGGAAACGTGACAGCCTGTGCAGGCATGTATGTTTCTAAGCAGTATACTACTGGATGCCGGAAATCTATCAATCACACCTTGACTTGAAAAGAACTAACATGTATTGCGCATTTGAGCCGAATGGCAGCTTTCCATTCCAATGTGTGTATGGATGTATGTGCAAAGTATAATAATTGAATGCACAGGCAATAATGTCTTTTTGTTCACGATGTGAAAGAGCTCACGTTCCCGGGCTAAAAGATAAACATGAACAAGATCACCTTAAATTTACCAATGGAACAGCATGAGCAGCATATAAAGACACGTCCGGGGCCAGCAATTGGCAAATTATTGTCACATGAACCTCAGAATCACATATTCGTACAAGCAATACATCCTTATGAACCAGATGTGGCCCGCTCCCCACAGATGTCAAGAAATCAGGAAAGAAACATTTGAAGACGGGGTCTCTTCCTCTGAAGACTGTCAGTCGTATCTCTCCTCCAGACAGTTCTTGTCCACACATCCTTACGAAAGTTGTCTCCACCCCCACCCCCACTCCCATCCCGCCACCCCCACCCCGTCCCCCATCCCGCCACCCCCACCCCATCCCCCAGTCCCCACTCCAGGCCAATGTGACCGAGTGAGTGGATGTGGTTCGGTCATTGCGTGTTTCACGCATGGACAGTGCTGGGAGGAACGCACACAGATCGAAGAGAACATATCGATGGGCGAATCTGCTCTCCCAGCCGCCGTGCAGGGCGTGGGCAGAGATAGGTATATGAAGGGCGGCTTTTGGAGAAGGATGAGACAGAGCTGCGAGTTCTCCATCTTCCTCCAGCGAATCCCGAGCAACATCGGCTGTGCTGATTCTCTCAGAAGAGCGCTTCATTGAATCCTTAAGGTAAGAACTGTATGAAGACTTGAAAAAGTTGGAGAACGAAGGTAGTTCGAGAATTCACATCTGTAGAGAAAACATTAGAGATAGTCCTGCAGTTTGGTTTTATACGTTTCAGTCCAAATCGCCTAAACACGTTGTTGTTGAATTTGCATTTCAAAAGAATGAGCGTACACTTCCTTGTTACCTGGCGTCTGTCGGTGCACTTTTATTGCTAATGTAGCGTCGTTTTAATTCATAGTTTTTAATCATCGAATGGAAATTCTCATGTGTATTCTAGATCATCTGCACTCAAATGTGTGTTACTTTGGTATTAACCGAAAGGTCGCGGGTTCAGTCCCCGCCTGTGGTCTTACATTTTCCCTGTCTGTCCCATGCAGGGCTTCGACTCTGTATATTAAACTATCAGATTTTGTATACAAATCAGCGTTACTAACCCGGGGAATAACAGCCACCATTCCGCCACTATTCCCTCACCATTCCCCCACCATTCCGCCACCATTCCGCCACCATTCCGCCACCATTCCGCCACCATTCCGCCACCATTCCGCCACCATTCCGCCACCATTCAACCACCATTCCTCCACCATTCCGCCACCCTTCCGCCACCATTCCGCCACCATTCCGCCACTATTCCACCACCATTTCGTCACCATTCTGCCACCATTACACCCCCATTCCCCCACCATTTCCCCACCATTCCGCCAATATTCCACCACCATTCCGCCACCATTCCGCCACCATTACACCTCCATTCCCCCACCATTCCCCCACCATTCCGCCACTATTTCACCACCATTCTGCCACCATTACACCCCCATTCCCCCACCAATCCCCCACTATTCCACCACTATTTGACCACTATTTCACCACCATTCTGCCACCATTCCACCCCCATTCCGCCACCATTCCGCTACCATTCCCCCACCATTCTTCCACCATTCTGCCACCATTCCCCCCATTCTCCCACTATTCCCCCACCATTCTTCCACCATTCCGCCACCATTCCGCCACCATTCCGCCACCATTCCGCCACCATTCCACCACCATTCCGCCACCATTCCGCCACCATTCCTCCACCATTCCGCCACCATTCCGCCACCATTCCGCCACCATTCCGCCACCATTCCGCCACAATTCCGCCACCATTCCGCCACCATTCCACCACCATTCTGCAACCATTACACCAAAACATCTCTCACCATTCCGCCACCATTCCCCCACCATTCCGCCACCATTCCGCCACCATTCCCTCACCATTCCGCCACCATTCCACAACCATTCCACAACCATTCCGCCATCATTCCGCCACCATTCCGCCACCATTTCCAAAGCATTCCGCCACCATTCCGCCACCATTCCACAACCATTCCGCCACCATTTCCTCACCATTCCCCCAGCATTACGCCACCATTCCGCCACCATTTCCCCACCATTCCGCCACCATTCCGCCACCATTCCGCCACCATTCCGCCACCAATCCCCCACCATTCCGCCACCATTCCGCCAGCATTCCACCACCATTCCGCCACCATTCCGCCACCATTCCGCCACCATTCCGCCACCATTCCGCCACCATTCCGCCACCATTCCGCCACCATTCCGCCACCATTCCCCACCATTCCGCCACCATTCCGCCACCAATCCGCCACCATTCCGCCACCATTCCGCCACCATTCCGCCACCATTCCGCCACCATTCCGCCACCATTCCGCCACCATTCCCCCACATTCCGCCACCATTCCCCCACCACCCATCATTCCCCCAGCATTCCGCCACCATTCGCCGCCATTCCGCAATTCCGCCACCATTCCGCCACCATTCCGCCACCATTCCGCCAGCATTCCCCCAGCATTCCACAATCATTCCACCACCATTCCGCCACCATTCCGCCACCATTCTCCCAGCATTCAGCCACCATTCCGCCACCATTCCGCCACCATTCGACCAGCATTCCGCCACCATTCCGCCACCATTCCCCCACAATTCCGCCACCATTCCCCCACCAATCCGCCACCATTCCCCTACCATTCCGCCACCATTCCGCCACCATTCCACCACCATTCCGCCACCATTCCGCCACCATTCCGCCATCATTCCCTCACCATTCCCCCACCATTCCCCCACCAATCCGCCACCATTCCCCCACCATTCCGCCACCATCCTGCCACCATTCCGCCACCATTCCGCCACCATTCCGCCACCATTCCGCCACCATTTCCCCACCATTCCGCCACCATTCTCCCAGCATTCCGCCACCATTCCGCCACCATTCCGCCACCATTCCGCCACCATTCCGCCACCATTCCGCCACCATTCCCCCTCCATTCCGCCAACATTCCGCCACCATTCCTCCAGCGATGGCTACTCTGTGTCATTACTGTGTTGTAACCCTGTTTTTCTGTGAATGCGTATGCATGTATAGAGTGAACATCTATGATGCACCTTCTCCTCTGTGAGATCCCCCAGTGGGTTTGGGGTAAGAATTGACCCACCGCGTCTCCCTACGCGATTCGTCAGAGGCGAATAAGTAGGGAGACCGTGACTTGATTTGCGCTTACTCTAAACTGTTCAAGTGATTTTCGTGCTTACTGGCCTTATATAGCCTACAAAGGCTGATAGGCCGTAAAACACCATCCATCCATCCATCCACTGTGAGAGTGTTGGTTCAAAGTCTATGACTTGCAAAAACAAGATGGTCCTAAAAGTAGCTTCCTCAACCTTCCATCATGTTTACAATCATCATCATCCTTGTCATCATCATCATCATCATTGTCATCATCATCATCATCATCATCATCATCATCATCATCATCATCATCATCATCATCATCATCATCATCATGTCATCATCATCACCATCCTTGTCATCATCATCATCCTTGTCATCATCATCATCATCCTTGTCATCATCATCATCATCATCATCATCATCATCATCATCATCATCATCATCATCATCATCATCATCATCATCATCATCCTTGTCATCTTCATCATTATCATCATCATCATCATCATCTTTGTCATCATCATCGTCATCATCATCATCGTCATCATCATTGCCATCATCATCATCATCATCATCATCATCATCATCATCATTGTCATCATCATCATCCTTGTCATCATCCTCATCATCATCATCATCATCATCATCATCATCATCATCATCATCATCATCAGCATCATCATCATCATCATCATCATCATCATCATCATCATCCTTGTCATCATCATTATCATCATCCGCATGCACGCACGCGCATACACACGTGCATGCAAATGCTCATACATACACACTGGTCATCAAACATTGTAGAACTAAGACATGCAGGATGAGAACAGATAAAGAAACCATTAAGTGTTAAACAAATTAAGTTCATGTTTTGTATGACCCGTGATGAAAACCTTCATGCAAAGTGAAGTAATTATATATTTTTTGCTTTCAGCTTGTGGCATGATACCATTTCTTTTACCTTGGAGACTTGGTCATAGATAATCAGGTCCATTTCGGTGGCAGCACTACTCTTTTGGGTCAGACCTCAGGCTACTTGCTCCCTGTGAGTTGAGGGGAAAAGATGGACCCAAACTATCTAGTGTTAGATAGTTAGATAGTGTCTTTGTCCCAAAGTACGGCGTCTTCCCATGCGAATCATAAAGGGTGAATAACTTGGGGGGGGAGGGGGGCAGGGGGGGGGGGGGGGCTTGTCTTGCTCTTATAGTGGTTTTCGTGATCAATTGCTTTACATAGCCTGTGAAGGCTGATGGGTCGTAAAACTCCATTCATGCATTCATGCATTCATTCGTTCATTCATTCATTCATTCATTCATTTATTCGTTCAATCATCAGACCATTTGTTCATTGATTCATCCATCCATCCATTTATTTATTCTTTCATCAGTCCATTTTTTCTATCATCCGTCCATCCATCCATCCATCTATCCATTCATTCATTCATCCATTCATTCATCCATCCCTCCATCCATTCATTCATTCATTCATTCATTAGAGGACCGTTGCTATGGAGTTACACTGTACAGGAGAAGAGCTGCAGAGTGACATCAACGTTCGTGACGTCACCCCATCCACTGAGCTCGGCCGTGTTAAATGTCAACACGTGTCAAGAATCGCATTCCTCCCTCATCAGCTGGAATGCTGTTGTCTTTGTGTTTCCGGGGCCTGCACCAGCAGCACGGACACAGTCCGCCCCAGGCAGCATTTACATTCCTTTTACATCTGCTGTCACCATGTTGACACGTTGACACCGACCTAGTCCGCAAGCAATAAATCCACTGCCTGGAGGACAAGCTAAGATGGCGCAGCTTCGAGGCCAAGGAACTCCAGCAAGCTGACACGCTCTGATTCACAGCGCCTCAAGCAGGGCCTCGTGGCACACGCGAGATCTTGTGAAACATAGGCCGGTGTCAACATGTGTCAAACTTCGATTGTCTTTACGTCTGCTTTCATCGTGTTGACACGCTGACATCGGCCTATTCCTCGCAGGATCTTGGCTCTCCTCGCCTATATGCAACGCACCCCAGGTGCTGTCAGTATTCCTGACTCTGACGCACCTGCAGAAAAGTGTCAAATTGCAAAACTTTCGTCACTGAGGAGTTAATGATATTTTCAGGCTATATGAACATTTTTACCACATGAATTAATTCAGTTGCATCATTTTACAGCAGAAAAGGCTTTTTAACCCTTACAGATGATATAACGATTCGAGACTACACAGAAACCAGTCAGAATGAAGTAACACCAAAGACACATCCACCCCCCTATCAATAATATGCAGTCTTTGGTAACGCCCTATTGGCACTAAGACGACGCCATCGTACCCCTGTGGGATCAGGGTGAGAATTGACCCACCGCGTCTCCCTACGCGATTCGTAAAATGCGAATAACTAGGGACATAGTGACTGGATTATTTTTACTCTAAACTGTTCTGAGTTTCGTGCTTAATGGCCTTACATAGCCTACAAGGCTGATAGGCCCTAAAACACTACCCATCCATACGACGCCATCACATTTATTAATATCGTCCAACAGAAATGCGAGTTAGATGCTTTCT
Source organism: Theodoxus fluviatilis (assembly GCA_034096865.1). NCBI lineage: Eukaryota > Metazoa > Mollusca > Gastropoda > Cycloneritida > Neritidae > Theodoxus > Theodoxus fluviatilis. The sequence goes on along the minus strand of JAWQFJ010034785.1, from coordinate 1,794 downwards.
TCCGATTGGAGGAACTATTGTCCAATAGGAATGAAGAAACAGTCTCCAGTTGCTTGTACGCCACCGCAGGTATTAATATCGCCCAACATAAATGCACGTGTAAGTCTTCCTCGAGATGGAAGATACCATTATCAAATCAGTAGGAAAACTCCGCCTGAAGGCCGCCCAATCGTTACTGCAGTTATTAATATCCGCCAATAGAAAAGCAAGTAAGAGGTTTTTTTCATGATGGGAGGCTGTTGTTTTTACACGTGACACTACGTCCATGTACTCAATGAATCGCAAAACCCGTCAATTGTCTTCTGTGAACATGAAGGACGACTATCATATATACCCGCTGGACTAGATAATGGGCAGTTCAATCCGCAATCTTCAATTCGATTCAAATAATTAAAATCGTCCAAATGAAATACGAAAAGGCATCAACACGTTTCTGCTCACCCTTCTCTTGATACTCCTCTGCTCGCCGCTGGTCACGTCTTCTCTGTGCTGGAGTCTTCCTCTTCCAAAAGCTTGCCTTCCCTTTTGAGAGTAATGGCTGACTGTCACACTGCCAAAATCTCAGCACAACCACAACACTGCCATGTTCACCATCCACTTTCCAGGAGGTAGGTTCCTGTGACGCCAACTGGGATGTCAGTAGTGTCTCCAAGGCAGCTGGAAGTCCAGCGACTGGCATTGTACTAACTCTTATTGCACATTATTGTAAACGGGCCGGAGCCGAGGCAGACACGTCTTGCTGGCGCGAGCGCGAGCCGCCGAGAGAGAGAGAGAGAGAGAGAGAGAGAGAGAGAGAGAGAGAGAGAGAGAGAGAGAGAGAGAGAGGTTTTTGTGCGTTTTTAAAACTTTGAAACGTTATTGTTAGGCCGAGGGCCCGTCACCACATTGTATATGCGAATCTGTTATTGAAAGTACTTAAGCTGCAAAACAATGGAAAACATTTGAATCTGTGGACAACAATTTTGTCGTGCACTTAACGAAGACAACAGTGCAATAGTTTCCAAATCATTTACAACTTGAATAATAAATGATTCACTTAATGCCGTAAGGTCAATTGTTTTGTTTATTTGTATACAATGACAACTAAGAATCCATTAACAGCTAAATCCCAGAGTACATAATTATCTGCCTTTTCTAGCATGTAACTAAACATTGTATGTTTGTTTGTTTGTTTATTTTACTGTCCGTCTTGAAGTCTTTGAGGTCGGTTAAGAGCGTGGTACAAGAACATAGCGACGTGTTTTGTTTTGATGTACCCTTGAAGACACGATGATATGACGGCTCTTAAAACCAATAGCAGTCCCTTGAATAATGTTATACTTGTGTGTCTGTACGTTCCACAATTGGAGTTTTCCTTAGTATAGAGATAAAAACGACAACAATCTCACTTATAAAGTATGCTAGAAGATTCGATTCTAGACTCACAAGAATCAAATCCAAACTCAGCTATACAAATATGTGGAGACTTAAATTCAAGAACAAAAACCTGGAACGTGCATGCTGCTGACGAACCATTCGAGTATGAATAGTTCATCCCATGCACATGCCCAAACTCGCAAGACAGCATAGTAAATCAGTTTGGCGAAATAGCATTTGTAGAGTCCACCATATGTACGTAGTAAACGGATGTAATTCTAATGAGAGATAGTGAGAGAAAGAGAGAGAGAGAGAGAGAGAGAGAGAGAGAGAGAGAGAAGTGAGAGAGAGAGAGAGAGAGAGAGAGAGAGAGAGAGAGAGAGAGCGAGAGAGAGAGAGAGGGAGAGAGAGAGAGAGAGAGAGAGAGAGAGAGAGAGA
>JAWQFJ010034784.1:0-11968 GCA_034096865.1 Theodoxus fluviatilis | reverse complement strand
CCTTTGACATTGGTCACATGATGACACAAAGCGGTGTGTCTCAGGGCACATCCCCGGCCAATAGAAATGTTTCCAGACTCTTTCTCTAGTCCGCTGTACTCCCATGTGTCCTCCCATGGGTGGCTCGTGAGCAAGCTTCAAGACTCCGGGTCTAATCTGATGCGGCACTACTACTTGAGTGTATACCACCCCTTTCCCACGGAATTCCCTGTACAGTATCCCTTTTTTCCACACAAAGCGGATCTCTCCTGACTGCTTGGTCAAACTCACGCTCCTCTTCTCAGCTGCCTCACGGCAGTGCCTGAGAGTTGGATCGCCCATCTGCAAATCTCTCAGTCGCCCAGGTGTCACTTCTCCCAAACCTGGCGAAGCTACGTGCAGTGGTGTTGACTTTTCCCTCTTCTTAGCAGTCGCCTGCGCACGCATCACTACCGAGACTGACTTCGGCTGAGCGTAGACAGGAAGGAGAATCGCTCAGCAGAGCATGATTCCCTATGATGAAGTCTGCGGCGGGTGAATCCATCACGACCGCCTCTACGTCACCGGTGTAGAAAGGACTATCTACCGTCACGCGGACAACTGGGTAGAACCTTTTCAAACTGGCCTCAGCCATAGCCACTTCCAGTTTCCGACCTTTGAACTTGGAAGGTGACACAAGTGCACGCTTCACTACGCACACCTGCGATCCAGTGTCGCGGAGTCCTTGCACTAGTACTCCATCTACTATCACGGAACATCTTGGATCGTAGCTTTGTAAGCTACACGGGAGGCATAAAGTTGGAACGGAGACGGGCCCCAAAGATCGTACAGGTCCCCCTGACACTGCCCCTGCGGTTTTTGCTCCCCTAGTACACTCCCTCGCGATGTGCTTGGGAGATTGACAGATATAGCACTTCCGCGGGCCCTGCCCCACTGCTCCCATCCCTTTTGTTCCTTTTGGCTTTCCACCCTTAGTCTTCCCCTACACATGAAAGTTTCCACCCTGTGGACGACTTTGCTGGGACGGCTTTCTCTCGCACCCGCTGTGCGCTTCTGCGTATATCTCGGCTAACTCGCCCGCCTCAGCCAGCGTCTGAGGTCTTTTCTCCTTGATAATACACCGTCATCTCCGTAGGGAGAGACTGTAGAAACTGCTCCAAGAGGATGAGTTGCTTCAACTCACTAATCCTAGAAAGCTCCTGCCAATTCGTAAGATTCTCCGCTATGCGAGCACACAGCTGCGCATAGGTCTCATTCTCCTTCCTCTTGCACGATCGAAACCGTTGCCGATAAGTTTCGGCGGTGAGCTGATAGCGCATCAGCAGCGCTGCCTTCAAGCTCACATAATCCTCCGCAGTTTCGTCGTCTAGGGAGTTGTACAACTCCGCTGCTTTCCCCGTAAGCCTAGTCGACACGCGAGTAGCCCAAGTATCCTCAGCCCATTTACACACATACGCCACACGCTCGAATCTTCGCAACCATGTAGCAATTTCTTCCTTTGTCTCATCGAAGAGAGGAATCGAGGCCTTAAAGCCTGACTCACGCGATTTTTATCCGTCTCTTCACTGACACTCGGATATTCACCATCGCCCTGCGTTCTCGACCTAGCTCCCTGAGCCAAAACTTGCATCCGCAAACTGTGTTCCTCTTCCTCCCTTTCAAGCTTCTTCTGCAGCTCCTCTTCCTCCCTTTCAAGCTTCTTTTACAGCTCCTCTTCCTCCCTTTCACGCCTCCTCTTCCTCTCTCTCCCTTTCTCTCCTCTGTCTCTCTTCGCATTCCCACTGCTCTCGCTTTTGCTTCTCCTCAAACTCCCTCGTCTGCCTCTGCTCACTCACTTGATTCTCTCTCTCCAGCTTTGCTCTCTCAAGTGCCAAACGCGCCCATTCAGCATCCTCCTTAGCTAAATGCTCGGCGACAAAGTTAGGTATGGCCGAATCTTCCACATCGAGATCAATGGCTAACTTGCGCCAGCGCTCTATCCTGTCCCTCCTGGACTCAGCAGCTGGCTCAGCAATACTACCTTCCCCGGTAGCCCGTCCTGAAAGAAGCTCCATAACTCAAAAATTCACAACCAAACATGAAATAATCTAACAGCTAATCTCAACAGTAACCGCGGAGAGAAACACGAGCAGGCAGAATAGCAACAAGCAACAAGCATGGAAAATGCAATATAAACAATTCCTTCATCAGTGGTCAGTGTTCCCCAAAGTATGATGGTCCGACAAAATGTGACAAATGTTCTCAAAATTTAGAAACTAGACAAATATCTGGGCAGGCTCGCGCACTGTCGCGTATAATTACTCTAATTAGAAGACTCACCCTCGAGGGACGATGTAATCCCCCTAGAGGGGAGGTACAACTAGAATAGTCGGGTTTACAAACTAAACCCAACCATCACGCCTTGGGGGGACACCACGAACAAGCAAGCAATGTTTAAACAAACAAGTGAAAAAGGACCACTGAATCAGGAATATAATACAACAATGTTTAATCACAAAAGGGCTCACTCTTGCTGCACTCAGACTACAAGAGTGAGCACACAAGAATGCAATCAACAAAGTGAAAAAATAGAACAAAACAATGTCAACAGAGGAATGCAAGATGGCGCTGCACTTCCGCTGTCGACAAAGTAAAGGAAAACCCCAAACAACAAGCAAAAGTGGGCCACGCTAAGCAAGGTAGTACACAACTTAAAGCGTGGCAAAACTATGCACATATAAACATCAACTACGTTGCCGGCAACCAAAAATGCTAACAACGTATCTCAAAAACACTCTCCTCACGTTCCGTCACAGGAACACCAGAACCCAGAATTTATTCAGAAATTCTTATCAAAAGTCCACCCTTCCAACCCTTCGTTCTGTTCCTCAAACTCAACAGAATATTAAATTTACCACTTCAAATGAAAAGACTTCCCACTTCCCATCAAATTCTCTCCTTTGGCAAATTTCCCACAACAAGCCAAGTCAAATCACCGAGTCCAAGTCCAATATAGTCAAACCCCCTCCCAACGCTACCCCCTTCCCCTTGCTGACGCTAGCTTCCGCTGCTACGTCACACAGGTCAAAACGAGATAGTTCAGAGTTCAGTCCCACGCGCTTCCCTTTTCTCCCCCTCTCATTAGCATACCCAGACTCAGCAGGCAATAAAGAATGAGATTCACAAAGATGGCGGAGAAAGCGTGAAATTTCTTACCGTGAACGAAGTCCAGAAAAAGCACACATCCAGAATACAACCTCATAAATCACAACTCACGACCCTACCCACAACTTCTTTCACTCACAGAAGCATCCAGTCCGCTAGCCTAGTGCTAGGACCAGTTTCTAGGAGCAGCGATACTCCGTAGACAAACGTAGGTAGTACAGGTTGAGCGCGCGCTCAGGCGCGTCTCCGTCGCAGTTGGCGGGCAGGCACACAGGTTCCTCTCTCCCGCGCGTTGAGGCTCCGACAGACAGCTTCCAGGCTCCAAGTCAGTCGGTGGTTGAACTGCAAGTCCAACTCAGTAGGATTCTCTTCTTCCCAGTCAGAACAGGTGTGAGTCGCTTCGTCCTAACTAGAGAACCACTTTGCATCTCACAACTTTCCGTTGCTTTCCCTAGCAACCAAAGCTGCGCGGTCTCGCTGCTGCGGCAGACGAGTGCGCTAGCGTTGTATCTCCTACTTCCACGGGAACGTTCCGTAGCTCGGATTGAGCAACAATCCGATAGTCTAGGGAGACAGAAGTTTCCTCCTTCTCCGGGACGCTAGACTAAAATTTGCACACAGCGTTCGGAAGGCGACCGATACCACAGCCCCTCCGACCAGTCCTAACAAGAACTGTAATGCCACAACATGTGAGCATTTTCTCGCCCGTCCCCAGGCGTCTTCGCTAGACCTATCAGGCTACTGTTGCCAGGAATAGACGAAGTTGTAGTCATAGAGGACTACTGTAGGAGAAGTACTTGAGACCGGAACGTAGGCGACGAAGAGGGTACACCGCAGAGCATACGCTCGCTGCGTCCTTTCTCTCGTCCACTGACGGGTGTACTGAACTCCTGACGCTGTGTCAGGTTCGAAGAAAACGATGACGGGTAATTACGTCGCCTAATCACCGCTCTTGATTCCGAACCCGGGGGACTCCCCGTGGCGGGTCATGTGTGAACCCCGTGTCACATTCCTTATAACCCCTCGCCCCCTTCTCATAACCCTCCATGGCTCTTTTCCCGCCTATCGCTGCCTATTTTTAGCGATGCGGCAATCGCGGTTTCGAGACACTAATGGCCTAGGCATATGTCTCACACCTTAAGCTCATACACCATTCTCATACCTGTCGCATATGTCGCGACAACTTCGTATGGAAACTTCCCGTTACCCACACATGATTAATAGAATGCAGCTGAACTCGCATCCACAGAATTGGGCATACCAGATTAAGGAGATTGTATGTAAATATGGTTTTGAGCACGTATGGGCTTCCCAGACAGTACGCAATGAAAGAGAATTTATAAGAGAATTGAAGAACCGCATTGTTTCGGTGCACCGTAGTAACTGGGAACAACCATTGTTTAGTAGTGGGAGATAGTATTTTATCGTCTAATAAAGACGCATTGGGTTAGAGAGAATTATTTATATGCGATACATTAAAAAACCATTGCGAGATGTGTACATTCAGTTTCGCTCTGGTTTTAGTGAATTATACCATTAAAAAATGTCGTTACTCTTGGGTCAACTCAGATAATTTATACACATGTCCAGCTTGTATGGAAGAAATCGAAAATGAATTATACATGCTCAATGTTTGTCCAGTTTATGAAGACCTTAGAGAAAAAATATTTATACCACATTAATGACTTTAACAGAGTGGAACAACTCTTTGGCAGTGACCCAAGCGTAATAAGATCATTAGCAATGTTCTTATATCACGCTCTGAAAAGAAGACGTGACGCAGTGGACATTTTCAATGCCAATGCGTTCAATGTTTCTGTTGTGACAGGCCGGTGGCCTCTCAAATAAACAAGTTCGTTCGTTCGTTCGTTCGTTCGTTCGTTCGTTCGTTCGTTCGTTCGTTCTCTCTCTTTCTCTCACACTCTCTCTGTCTCTCTCACACTCTCTCTGTCTCTCTCTCTGAATATGTCTATCTCTCTCTCTGTCTGTCTGTTTCTCTCTGTCTCTCTGTCTCTATCTCTGTCTCTCTGTCTCTCTCGCTATCTCTATCTTTCTCTATCTCTCTCTCTGTGTATCTCTCTGTATCTCTCTCTCTGTATCTCTCTCTGCCTCTCTCTCTACCTTTCTCTATTTCTCTCTCTTGCTCTCTCTCTCTGTCTCTCTCTCTCTCTCTCTCTCTCTCTCTCTCTCTCTCTCTCTCTCTCTCTCTCTCTCTCTCTCTCTCTCTCTTTCTCATGTGTGTATGTGTGTGTGTGTGTGTGTGTGTGTGTGTGTGTGTGTGTGTGTGTGTGTGTGTGTGTGTGTGTAACTCCGCCAAGGACGGTCTCAAGCCCACCTGCAAAAGGAGGAGAGTTGGGCTTGGAGCTAGCAACCCCACCCCGTAAAAAAGAGCTCGCTACAAAAACGCCAAAAACAGAAGAAACAGACACCTTTATCCTGGGAGAGGAAGGTTCTTCATCGCGAAGACCTATGACGCTGTGTGGTGAAAGCCTAGAGGAAGCCACAAAGCCGACTACCCTTCTGTCAACCAGGAGAACCACCATCGGCACATGGAATGTTAGGACCATGTACGAGTCAGAAAAAGAAATCAGGAAGAGACGATGGGGCTGGATAGGGCACACCCTACGGAAACCGCCTACCAACATCACCAGGCAGGCGCTGAGATGGAATCCCCAGGGAAAGCGGAAGAGAGGCCGTCCAAGAAACACCTGGCGGCGTGACCTTCAGGCTGACACCAATAAGATGGGCTACACCTGGAACCAGCTAGAGAGGATGGCCCAGGACAGAGGACTGTGGAGAGCTGTGGTTGGCGGCCCATATCCTGCTGACGGGCAGTAGGAAGAAGTATGTCTGTGTGTGTGTGTGTGTGTGTGTGTGTGTGTGTGTGTGTGTGTGTGTGTGTGTGCGTGCGTAGGTGAGTGTGTGTGCGTGTCTCTGTTTCTCTGTCTCTGACTCTCTCTGACTCTCTCTGTCTCTCTCTCTCTGTCTCTCTCTCTTTCTCTCTCTCTCTCTCTCTCTCTCTCTCTCTCTCTCTCTCTCTCTCTCTCAGTCTCTCTCATAATTATATATATATATATCTATATATATATATATATATATATATATATATATATATATATGCCTCTGTATGTCTGTTGTCTGTCTGTCTGTCTGTCTGTCTGTCTGTCTGTCTGTCTGTCTGTCTGTCTGTCTGTCTGTCTGTCTGTCTGTCTGTCTGTCTGTCTGTCTGTCTGTCTGTCTGTCTGTCTGTCTGTCTGTCTGTCTGTCTGTCTGTCTGTCTGTCTGTCTGTCTGTCTGTCTGTCTGTCTGTGTCTGTCTGTTTGTCTGTCTGTCTGTCTATCTCACTCTCTCTCTCTCTCTTTCTCTCTCTCTCTCTCTCTCTCTCTATATATATATATATATATATAATATATATATATATATATATATACATCTCTCTTTCTCCACAAACACAAATTTCGTAAACATGCTGAAAGCAATTTATGCAAACGTCGAAGCTTTCGTCAAATGGATTGGTGTGACGTCAAATTTCTTCAGATGCCCCGCGGGCGTAAAACATGGTACATTAGAGAGCCCGACTTTGTTTCCTTGTATATAAATGTTGTAGCTCATCATGTGAGAAAAATGGGAAAACATGGTACATTAGAGAGCCAGACTTTGTTTCCTTGTATATAAATGTTGTAGCTCATCATGTGAGAAAAATGGGAAAACATGGTACATTAGAGAGCCCGACTTTTTTTCCTTGAATATAAATGTTGTAGCTCATCATGTGAGAAAAATGGGAAAACAGGGTACATTAGAGAGCTCGACTTTTTTTCCTTGTATATAAATGTTGTAGCTCATCATGTGAGAAAAATGGGAAAACATGGTACATTAGAGAGCCCGACATTGTTTCCTTGTATATAAATGTTGTAGCTCATCATGTGAGAAAAATGGGAAAACAGGGTACATTAGAGAGCCCGACTTTTTTTCCTTGTATATAAATGTTGTAGCTCATCATGTGAGAAAATGAGAAAACATGGGGCCCGGCTACAGCCCGTTACTCCCGAGATCGTTGCCTTGTTATTCGCCGATGACGTTGCTTTCCTGTCTACCACACCTAGCGGTTTACAAAACCAAATAAATAACCTTGCCCAGATGACCAGTACGTTGGGACTGAAGGTTAACTTGCAGAAACCAAAGTGACGGTCTTTCTTAAGAAAGACCATTTAGCACAGGGAAAAATATGGGTTCTGGCTGGCATGAACCTATAAGTCGTAAATAATTACAAGTGTCTTGGGTTTACGTTTTCTGCAAGGCTATTTTTAGTGTACATCTGGAAGACCTAGCAACCAGAGGGAAGTGAAGACTCGCTCAAATATTGAAGACAATGTGGAGTCTGCTAGCTTATACACGACCGCCTTCTTTAACATAATTATTCGACTCACAGGTGCAATCTCTCCTGTTGCACGGTGCGGAGAAATGGGGCATGAGTAATGCAGACAGTGTAGAGACGGTCCATTCTTTTGCTAAAATGATTCTTGGTCTGTGAAGCTATACCCCTAATCACATGGTATACGGGAACCTGGAAAAGTAACCTTTATCTATTTCAGCCTGCACGAGAGCGATAAAATGTTGGTTTAAAGTGTGCAAAATGCCAACCAGCGAGCTCCCCAAGCAAGCGTATCTCTGGCTTCTCAACTGTAATGTCACCCCTAATAGGAAATGGACAGCACACATGGAAAATTGCATGTAAAATATGGTTTTGCCTCTTACCAAAATGTATGGCTAAATGGCGGAGTCGGCAATAAAAATGGCTTCCTTAGGCCATTCAAACAAAGACTTCGCGCTTGCTATAGCCAGCTATGGCACGAGGAAAATGTCGCCAGTGAAAGAAATAGCTGGTTCGCTTCAGTTAAAACTTTCTTAGGAGAAGAAGAGTACGTGAATGTAATAATAATTTTAAAATATTCGTGATACTTATTCAAGATTTAGGTTTGGCGTCAACAACCTAAAGAAAAATAGGCACCGTTTTATTTCACTAAGCAATGACCCTAAGTGCCCCTTTTGTCGAGAAAATGAAAATGAAGTCCACTTTTTGGTACGATGCACATACATGTACTATGATGAATTACGAAAAAAAAAATCCGAGGACAACATCTGGACGCGGGAACAAATATTTTCCAACTGCTGTCCATTACACCAATACTCTGAAACGTGGCTATGTACATCACCTAAGCTGTAAAGCGTCGAGAGGAAAACTGCAGTCTGTAATCTCTCGTGTTAAATTGTAATGGGCGGTCGGCCTAAAGACAAGAAAAAGTCAAAGTCAAGGTCAAACTCTCTCTCTCTCTCTCTCTCTCTCTCTCTCTCTCTCTCTCGCTCACTCTCTCTCTCTCTCTCTCTTTCTCTCTCTCTCTCTCACTCACTCATTCCTCTCTCTCTCTCTCTCTCTCTCTCTCTCTCTCTCTCTTCCTCTCTCTCTCCCTCTCTCTCTCCTCTCTCTCTCTCTCTCTCTCTCTCTCTCTCTCCTCTCTCTCTCCTTCCTCTCTCTCTCCTCTCTCTCTCTCTCTCTCTCTCTCTCTCTCTCTCTCTCTCTCTCTCTCTCTCTCTCTCTTTCTCTCACTCTCACAAGCAAAAGGAGACTGTTCCTTCATTGCTATTGGACAATAGTTCCTCCAATCGGGAGAAAGCATCTAACTCGCATTTCTGTTAGACGATATTAATAAATGTGATGGCGTCGTATGGATGGATAGTGTTTAGGGCCTATTAGCCTTGTAGGCTATGTAAGACCGTTAAGCACGAAAATCAGAACAGTTTAGAGTAAACGTAATCCAGTCACGGTGTCCCTAGCTATTCGCCTTTTACAAATCGTGTAGGGAGACGCGGTGGGTCAATTCTTACCCCGAACCCACAGGGGGAGACGCGGTGGGTCAATTCTTACCTCGAGCCCACAGAGGTACGATGGCGTCGTCTTAGTGCCAATAGGGCGTTACCAAAGACTGCATATTATTGATAGGGGATGGGGGTTTCTTTGGTGTTACTTCATTCTGACTGGTTCTGTATAGTCTCGAATCGTTATATCATCTGTAAGGGTTAAAGCCTTTTCTGCTGTAAAATGATCAAACTGAATTAATTTATGTGAGGAAAATGATCATATAGCCTGAAAATATCATTAACTCATCAGTGACGAAAGTTTTGCAATTTGACACTTTTCTGCAGGTGTGTCAGAGTCAGGAATACAGACAGCACCTGGGGTGCGTTGCATATAGGCGAGGAGAGCCAAGATGCTGCGAGGAATAGGCCGATGTCAGCGTGTCAACACGATGAAAGCAGACGTAAAGACATTCGAAGTTTGACACATGTTGACACCGGCCTATGTTTCGCAAGATCTCGCGTGTGTGCCACGAGGCCCTGCTTGAGGCGCTGTGAATCAGAGCGTGTGTGCCACGAGGCCCTGCTTGAGGCGCTGTGAATCAGAGCGTGTGTGCAACGAGGCCCTGCTTGAGGCGCTGTGAATCAGAGCGCGTCAGCTTGCTTAGCTCATTGGCCTCGAAGCTGCGCCATCTTAGCTTGTCCTCTAGGCAGTTGATTTATTGCTTGCGGACAAGGTCGGTGTCAACGTGTCAACATGGTGACAGCAGATGTAAAGGGAATGTAAATGCTGCCTGGGGCGGACTGTGTCCATGCTGCTGGTGCAGGCCCCGGAAACACAAAGACAACAGCATTCCAGCTGATGAGGGAGGAATGCGATTCTTGACACGTGTTGACATTCAACACGGCCGAGCTCAGCGGATGGGGTGACGTCACGAACGTTGATGTCACTCTGCATATGTCAATTTCTTTTCTTTGCATAATGAAGTACATTTCATAACATCTGTAGCTGTAAAAACGAAAAGAGAAATAGTGTAAATCAGGCTAAAACTGAAAACGCATTCATTTTGAGCTTTTTTTAAACGTTGCCAATGACATAACAAACATCACAAATATATTTTGCCTTTTTGTGGTGCTTTATTTCACACGTGTGACAGTATTGCTAAAGAGAAACACTTCTTCCTCTTCTTCACTCATGACAAAGCGTTTGATGGAGTTTTCCCCTTTGATCTTTTGAATATAGTCAACTTCTTCAGGTTTGGCTTTCATAAACCTTTACACAGTATTAGGCCATCAATAAATCTTAATGGATCTACAACAGTTGGGTCCACGTTAACAGTTTATGATGGACACGCCAAGTGCATTGTCATTTTGAAATGGCTTAGACAATAAATACATCAGACATTGCAGAAAACCAGAGTTGTTCTATCACCATAGACACTTTCCTTGGTACTGCCAAAATACTATGTAGGGACCGCACTTATTTATAGTTCACAACAAACCCATAAGATTGTTACTTGAGCTGTATGAATGTAAAGAGAATGAGATGTAATAAGTACTACAAGAGCACGACATAAAGCCATGGCAACTCGTGGCCCCCTTCATGAGGAGGAACCCCTGGCTGCTGGGCTTTCAGAGCCCACTCCAGTAGTTAAGGCTGAGGTGGCCCAATGCAGCATATTTGGCCACTGGGGGAATGGGATCAATTGTCGGTCATCCTGACCTGTCTCTGCTCTGGCAGATCCACAGGGATGCAGACTCGGCCACTCTTTCAGTCTCCCTTGCATTTCTCCCACCTCCTGAGACTCCGCCTGGACCTCACAAGAGCCGGATGACAGACTACGCCAAGGACCCTCTGCAGCCAGTCTCAACCAGTTGTGTTCCTCTAGTTCAGAGTATCTTACCAGTTCCCGCTTGTGTGTGCAAGTTGTGTTTATGCGAAATACAAGTTTTGATAAAACCTCGTGACCTTTGTGTGTGCAAATACGGTATTTAAAATACAGAAATGCTGAGTACATCGAAACAATTTAAGAAAAGATGTACCGCAACAGAGCAATATCTAATAGCTCTAGACTCCAACTAAGAAATTTTTTGATAAAAAAATTATCAGATTAAAAGTTCCAGAGTTCCAAACAATAGATTTCTAGCCACTAAAGGATCCTGTCACAGCCAGCCACAAATCCTACAGGATGAAACGAAAGCAGCTCAGCTGATGACTGTAATCATCCCCCAGCAGCTGCTGTCCCATCTTCAGCTCCTCCACCTGAAACCATTTCGGCTGACCTTGATGTTAGTGTTGATGCCGTTGTTCTGTACACGAATATTCTCGCTGCAAGTGTTCTGCAAACTACAGCTTGATACAAGGGAGAGCGGAACAGGGAGTTGGAATTGTTTGAGTTTCGAGATAAATCGGGGTTAAAATATATCGCCGATAAATCGCCGTTGTGAATACGGGTCCTGAGGACATATATATCTATCTAAATTCATTCTCCTATAAACTGTCCTCGCAAATGACGTCACGTTATTGATGACGTCGCACATGTTGGAATTTCGCCATTCCATCAAATTGCCTACCTCCCCAGGTGTTTCGAAATTCTTCTCCTGGCATATAGGATCAAAACACTACTTGCAAATGACGAAACGTTGTTGATGACGTCACACATTACGCAATTTCGCCATTCCATATATCGCGTATTTGGGGAGGCGCTCTGGAGTGTACGACCTTAAAAAACCACTTTTTCTTCAAGCCTCGATTCTGAAAATTTGATACATTCAATCGGACCTAACTTCCAGTTAGTGTGCAAAATGTCAAGGAAATCCGTCCAGTAGTTTTTGAGATATAAGCCGTGGAGTCGGGACAGACAGACAGACACACACACACACACACACACACACACACACACACACACACACACACACACACACACACACACACACACACACACACACAGATAAAGTCTGTAGGACCTCCAGTAAACCTGGAGGGATAAAT
>JAWQFJ010034783.1:0-11532 GCA_034096865.1 Theodoxus fluviatilis | reverse complement strand
GTCGCGTCGGCGGCGTCGTGCTCGTTTCTGGGTTCTTTCGCTGGCAGCATCCCTGTCACGCTGGTAAAAAGCTGATCGCAGACGAAGCGAAGATTTGGTCAGCCTTGGAGCTCCTGTCGGGGACGAAAGGCAGGTCTTGTAGTGGGACGTTTCACGATTCCTCGGACGAACGGCAGAGGTCGACGGTAGAGGCGGAGTTAGATCTGACACAGCACAAGAGTGACAAGCCTCGGCAACTCCACTTCTCAGTGCACTCATTTGCTCTTGCAAGGCACGAGAAATGCCCTCAGAAATCTTGCTCATCACATTTTGAAAGTCTTCCACTGCTGCTTCATTGCTACGAGGTGGTTTTGTAGCACCGTGGGGGTCATTTTGAAGTGTTGGCATTTCTGTGGCAAGTGGTTCCTTGTTTGGAACTGAGGCAGCTTTTTCCTCATGGTGGTTGACAGAGTTCGAGGGGTCAGAGGTCACGGATGACACGGTGACGCATTCCGCCGGCACAAGGGAGCGAGGATTTCGTGCAGGGACAGGGTCGGTAACAGTTTTTACGACATTGAATTCAGATTGATTTTGAATCGAAAAAGCATTAGCATGGCTCTGCTCACCCTTCTGACGATGTTTTTCTGCTCGGCGTTGGTCCCTACGTCTCTGTGCTGGTGGTTTCCTTCTCCAAAATCCGCGCCGTTCACTCGTGAGTAATGGCTGACCGTCGTGCTTGTACCGACCCAAAGTATGAACCGTCCCAAAGTATGAACCGGAAGTCATCGCAGAGTTATCTGCTCGGGACGTGCTGAAAATTCAACTCTAAAAAGAGACGGCACCCGCCACTCCGCCTGACTGACTTGGCACACCCGGGGAGTTATGCTAAGATCCGGCCGCGTAAATATATCTGCGTTTTGTGACAAACGTCTTGCTCGGCGGTACTGTACTCCATGCACCTTAAAGGCGCCTACACACGTACCGGTTGTCCCCCGGTTTTGCTGCCGATCCGGTCAAAAATCGAAACCGTGGACTAATCCGGCACGGTTCTTGTGACTACGGCTGGCTCTATTTTCCTAAAAAAGAAACTACCCAACGTGACGAACTAATGCGCATGCGTAGACGTCACGACAAGAGGTGAAATAGCCACATTTCAATGGCCGACGTGTTGCCGGTTCACTCAGAAAACGCTCTATTTCGAGATACTAGCAACCCATCCAAAGAAAATATAAGCCATGCACAGCATTAATTTATCAAAGGTGTATGTTGAATGCATCAATAGGTCGTGAAAGCTTTTACATTTTACACATCGAATGCAGGTCGACACATCCACGCCGAACTTTTGTCTCCAAGATGGCGGCGCGCACTGTACTCATGCTGTCCGCCATCTTGAATCTTAAAAGCTAGGCACCTCTCAAGCTGCCTCGCTCAATCTACGCTCGTCTACGATTGGCTCGCTAGCAAGCAAAGAATGAAACTGCCCATTCGGCGAGATCTGCGTAGATCTACCGAGATCTTCGCATTTTGAAACCCGCCCCAGGTCACACACATTCATCTACACGCCGAGAAAGCATCTGTCTGCGGATCGACTTTTATCGTTGCGGCTTTGCATACAGGCAGCTACAGCCTTCACGTCGAAAGCGAGTGTTGGCATTAATTTATCAAAGCTGTATGTTGAATGCATGACTAGTTCGTGAAAGATGGTACATTTTTCAATTTGCAATGCAGGTCAAACGCATTCATCTACACGCCGAAAGCATGTCCGCAGATCGACTTTTATCGTTGCGGCTTCGCATACAGGCAGCTATACAGCCTTCACGTCGAAAGCGAGTGTTGGCATTAATTTATCAAAGCTGTATGTTGAATGCATGAATAGTTCGTGAAAGATGGTACATTTTACAATTTGCAATGCAGGTCAAATGCATTCATCTACACGCCGAAAGCATATGTCCGAGGATCGATTTTATCGTTGCGTCTTCGCAGACCTACAGCCTACACGTCGAAAGCGTCGTATCCATGGCTCAGCGAAGGGACGTAACTCTAAATTCTGACTTTGCTTCGCGTAAAATGAACATCGCTCCAGTTCGCGGTGTGGGTGTAATCGTTGCGTGTGGCTGTCAACCCGCTTTTTACACGCACGGTCAGCCGGATCGGGAGCAAAACCAGCTTGAAAAACGTAACGTGTGTAGGGTTAACGGTCCGCGTGATTCGGGTGTAGTCTTAAGCTAAACGACGTTTATTGGCGCTGCTGAAATGGTCGAAGTCGGAAACATTCGGAACGTCGTTTAGCTTAAGATTACACCCGAATCACGCGCACCGTTAAGGTGCATGGAGTACAGTACCGCCGAGCAAGACGTTTGTCACAAAACGCAGATATATTTACGCGGCCGGATCTTAGCATAACTCCCCGGGCGTGCCAAGTCAGTCAACGGTCGCGTTTTATAAAACCAGACTACAAATAGACTACAGGGAGGTGACTCTCATATTATTTCTGGCAGGGGAGACGGCTTTTCACGGGAAAAAACTTTTTTGAACGCTACATTATGTGTTAAACGACACAAATGCACCAAAAACACAAAAACTCGTAAAGCAACTAATGCGTCGTTTGTCGGGATATATTCCATGCGAAGAACAGGTGCAGGAGCGATAAATCGCATAAAGAGAGAGCCGGGCAGATAAATCTGCGACGATTTCCTGTTCATACTTTGGAACGGTTCATACTTTGGGTCGTTACAGTGCTGCCTGAACCTCAACACAACAACAACGCTTCCAGGCTCACCGCCTACTTTCCAACTAGAGGGTTCCTCCGTTGCTAGCAGGGATGTCAGCAGTGCCTCCAGGGCAGCTGGAAGTCCAGCGACTGGCATGATGCTAACTAGAATTACACAATACTGTAAACTGGCCGGAGCGAGGGAAAGACGTCCTACCGGCGCGAGCGCAAACCGCTGAGTGTGGAGAGAGAGAGAGAGAGAGAGAGAGAGAGAGAGAGAGAGAGAGGAGAGAGAGAGAGAGAGAGAGAGAGAGAGAGAGAGAGAAGGGGGGAAGCACAACATATAATCATGTGTGATTTTTCTGTTTGGTGCACATCCTAGACGAATTGTGCAATACCATCCTTGCCCTGCATGAAATATAACACCTGGACATTCCCGTCGGAATGCGGTAGGTGATTAACGGCTATCACCGAAGGCGCCGTTTTCATCCAGACTGTTGTTCCATGCTAAGCGGGCTGAAGAAATCAGTTTGTGGTCTGGCATTCTCGCAACCCGACACTTTCTCCTGTGTGCGTTCATGCGTGGCCACTGCCGCGCTTTAGACGTTGCTTCAGTCCTTGCAGCCGGCGTCTTTCTCTCTCTTCCCTCTCTTTCCTCCTGCGGGATTTGTTCACGGCGGGGAGAGATTGAGGTAATTCGCCTGTTCTATTATTCACCGTCGTTTTACCGTCCTCGAATGGTTATCAATCATTTACGGGCTCTATCCAGGCTGAGAAATTTGCAGACCACGGCAGGGTGGCTAATCAGAGATCACAGCTGCTGGGCGTCCTGGTCGATTTTCTAATGCAGCAAGACGTAGCCGACCTGGACTGAGAATATTCTGATGGCATGGGAACCCCAGACCTTGCCCTAGGTTTTGTCGTCTCATTTTCTGCCTGTACGTGGGAAATAGTCAATAAATGTCCGGAAGGTCGATTTTGGCGAGATATCGATCTCAATTAAACTGGTAATTACTTCCCAGACATGCACTGCATGTGAAATTGACGCAAGCTAGGATGCTGTTCCAGAAAGGCTCCGTCTTTGAGAACATGACCCAAAAAACCTGACGCTCATGTGCTTCCTAGGCAAAGTGGTACTCGCATGCAGAAACGAATACACACAGACGCTAGCACGAACACAGACACACACAGACGCTCATTTTAATTGGTCCTTCAATTCAATTGTGGTTACCGTAGTGCCGTTTTAGTCCAGTTGGTTTCAATGCAATGGAGCCAAATGGAGACATATTTACGCATTAGACCGTGACAGTCTCTCTTGTACTTGCACATGCACTGTTCACGCTGCTTTTTGTGTTTTAGGTCCTCTAAAAGAGGTTATCAAAGTCTTTATCGCGCGCCAAACTGCTGTAGCCTCAAGAGTCCCTGTGAATTCTCAGCCGAGGCAGAGCATGTCACGCCCCGGGTGGAAGACTACTGATAGAATTGTAGTCCCGTGCAGTTATATTAGTTTGTTTTAAAGGGGAAATTGCCCGATTGTCCACAGACTTAAGACACTCTATTCAAAACAATGCCACACAAGATATAAATAAATAGTAACAATTTAATAACATAAAACAAAGAATCAATGCAAAATAATCCCACACCTCAAACTCGGCAATTCCAGTATGCGAGAAAAGTCCAGCAGTAAGTCCACAATAAATCTCTCCAAAGAACACAGAACCATACTTCCATTTCAAGTCCGTTATGACTACCACCTCAACTCGCCAATTGAACCCTCCAGCAGCAAGTCCAACACAAATCCAACAAACACTTCCAAATACCACAATGATTTCAAGAATACTTCAATTCAACTTTAAAGTGCACTTTAACCGAAGAGAACAACGTCCAATCCGTCAACCGTGACGGCTCTGCACCAATACCACAGGCGCACACAAAACAAAAATGGAAGTCTTGCTGTACTAGAAGCTTGGCGCGGTCAATGTCCCTGACGTCGTCAGCAGACGTCAGACTTCCGCAGGCACGGCAAGACTAAGGTAAGATGAAACCAAAAAAAGAAAAGCCTTCAGACCGTCACAATGTCACAGTTAAAGGCTTGATGACGAGACAAAAAGGCCTTTCCCTCTTTAAAGCACCAGTAAAGAGACCGGCAAGCCAAAACCAGGTCTTGCCAACCGGGCACAATGGCCTCCTGAGACACTGCTCAGAAACGAACCACACACGCAGAAGCCGACGAAATGCTGTTCCAACCCCCAATCCCCTGATGGGAATCTCCCTGGGGCGGGTTTCAAAATGCGAAGATCTCGGTAGATCTACGTAGATCTCGCCGAATGGGCAGTTTCATTCTTTGCTTGCTAGCGAGCCAATCGAAGACGAGCGTAGATTGAGCGAGGCAGCTTGAGAGGTGCCTAGCTTTTAAGATTCGAGACAAAAGTTCGTCGTGGATGCGTTGACCTGCATTCGATGTGTAAGCTGTAGGAGGTTTCACGATCTGTTAATGCATTCAACATACACCTTTGATAAATTAATGCTGTGCATGGCTTATATTTTCTTTGGATGGGTTGCTAGTATCTCGAAATAGAGCGTTTTCTGAATGAACCGGCAACACGTCGGCCATTGAAATGTGGCTAGTTCACCTCTTGTCGTGACGTCTACGCATGCGCATTACTTCGTCACGTTGGGTAGTTTCTTTTTTAGCTAGCTCTTACTGCGAAGCAAGATCTTGCGACCAAGATCGACTACCTATTTTGAAACCCGCCCCTGTGGGTTCGGGGTAAGAATTGACCCACCGCGTCTCCCTACGCGATTCGTAAGAGGCGAATAACTCGGGACACCGTGACTTGAATTTCGTTTACTCTAAACTGTTCTAGTGATTTTCATGCTTAGTGGCCCTACATAACCTTAAAAGGTTGATAGGCCGTAAAACACCATCCATCCATTCATCCTGATAGGAAACAACCGACCCTTTTTATTGGGTCCATTCACTCACAAAGAAAATGTACGCGTGCTGCCGCAGAACAACTTGAATTGCACGTGCGAAACGGTTGAAAAATAAATGCAATCAGCAAGTGCTGACACTGCAAAACACGTAAAGGTGCATCATGCCGGTTTTAAGAAGGACCGGAAGTGAATTTAAAGTTCCACAACATATTTGAGTTGTGACAGAGCAGACAATTCTTCTGTATAACAGTTGTAAACCATGAGCTATTCGAACTCAGCATGCCCTACAGTGGTGTCCTAAGGAAGCTCCGAGTGTGTGTGTGTGTGTGTGTGTGTGTGTGTGTGTTTGTGTGTGTGTGTGTTTGTGTGTGTGTGTGTGTGTTTGTGTGTGTGTGTGTGTGTGTGTTTTGTACCATATACAGTTTCGCAGCTTAGAGATGTGACAGAAAATTGCAGCCCATGGTGTTTACTGGCCGTGGTGGAGTACAAAATTGCTGAAAAGGAGAGACGAGAATATTTCCGGATTTATGGGGAGCTTTCTGATCCCAAGAAGTCGGCCAGAAAATCGCTCTTTGCTCATTTGATGCTATGAGGTTTTAGGGAGGCAAAAAGAGGGTGAATGCGCCCTGGCAAGGAAGATAAAACTCATGTTCTTCATGCGTTTGCGATGGGCGATGGAAGCGAGACAGAGGTGAAGGTCGGTCGTCCATCAACTGGGAACCAGCTCAGCCATGCTCATGGAGTTGGCGCCGTCTCGAGACTCCTCGATACATACACACACACACACTTTCAGCTGTTGTTAGTTTCCATGAAGAATGGCAGAATGTAGGATTTAATTATATTTTGTTAGCAATATCCATCCCCTCCATTTATCGAAATTGCGGCTGAAATGTGTATGATCTTTTCCCATGACACTCAGGAGTATGGTCGTCATTTTGGCCAACACAGTAGGCTTGTTCAGGAGTACAAAGCGCTGCATGAGCGCTTCATGTTGGCAATTGAGTGCTCTTTGTACTTCGTGAACACCTACAGATTTACTGCAGCGTTTCACTTGTTAAAGGGGAGATAAATCTTCTGCGCCCCATGTTGTGTTGCTAGACGCTAAGAAAGTGTTTTCTTTGCCACAGACATCATTTATGCACGTTTAAATGTATTCTGAATGAATAAAAGTCCGCTACTGTGTCATCCTTACTTGCCATTACTCGCGCATACAGAGCGCCTCGGGCAAATAAAGCCCGTTCCAGTCCCAACATGATGTTTCTGAGGGTTATTTTACGCATCGATGGTCAGTACGGGATCGAAGACGCCATTTTGAAAATAGTCTGGATCACCTCGGATCGGTGATGCACAGCGCTGCTCAGGGCTGAGTGAATCGCGCCACAAAATTGCTGTTCAGGAGTGAAACACGTGCAGCGCTGTGCAGCGCTTCGCAGCGCTGCGCCTCCTGAACAAGCCTAATGGGTCGATTTCGCTATGAAGGAAGAACACTACAGAAACATCTTGCACAACAAGCCACATTCGATTCCTACCGTTTGAAAACAACTTCATTGTGGTGCGCAGCATGTGCCTCTCCTATGACGTTTAGTGATTTGACTGAAACTGACCCGGAAACTTTATTCTTTCAATTTGCATTGCGATGAGCGTTCAAGAGAGAGAAATTACGCCTCTTTCGGTTTTAAGGTCGTCGACCCTAACGCTCAAAATAGACTGTGGTACATCATATGCACTACAAAGGTGACATTGATTACTGGCCAGATGTTACGGTCGTGTTCTTATGCCCACAACCCGGTCCTTTATATGTCAGAATAAAAGACATGGGTTCACTGCTGAAAAAATAAAACTGGGGCTCTCAGCAGAATTGATATCCTCAGGCAGACCCGTTGTTTTGCGTTGTGCATAAAAAGAATTACCCGTTATTCCATTTCAGTGTCGTACGTAATTACAGGAAAAAACCTAAACAATGAATGTAACTGTTTCCTACACGGAGCGCCATCTAAGTTTCGTTCAATGCCACATCCCCCAACTAGCAGACCGTGTGTATACGGATTTTTAAAATTACGCTTGCAGATAATTTCCAACCATTTAAAATGGGAAATATCATTTCAATTGATCAAATGTTACCTTCCACAATAGCTGTCATCGTACAGATACGATGTATGTTTTGCATTCTTCCTCGAATACAACAAGACCAGTGAATCGTCCTTACAGCGTTGCAGCAAGATCGAGAGAGCATAGATGAAAGAAACTTCATGGCCTATCATTCTCTTTAGGCTATGTAAGGCCATTGACTACAAAATTAGTGAAGCTGGCTAGAGAAGGAGCAAGTAAAGTCTCGAATTTCCCGTCATTCGCCTCACACGAATCGTGTGGGGAGACGCGGTGGGTGTGGTCTCACACCCAAGCCACAGGGGAGGATGAAGAGAGACTGTAAGGCCTGGAGCTAGGTCAGTGTTAGGGAACGCCAGCCAGGCCTGTCACTTGCCAGTCTTCGTGTAGCAGATTGCGCAATCAATAACGTTATGATGGCGAAAATGAGTTAACACAAAGATCCATTGATCGGCCATTGGCTGACACTGCAGGATGACGCCAGGTATGCATTGCCAACGTCCCAGTACACAAAGTCCTGCATGCACGAGCGAGTAGCCTTCCATCTCACGACGAAGGCCAATCCTTTCCGTTGTCTTCGGCAGTTTTGTCCACATTCACTGGATGCGTCAATGAGGACACACCGAAGTGATGCTGCTTCCGCACTGTTAACAAGAAGCAACCTTTCTGACATGTTATTCAGACGTTTATGATCGCCATTGACGACTACAGCAATTACAGGAGCCAGCGCTTGTTGTAAACACCTGCGATGCACCTCACCTTCTGCGTGAATGTTGGTTCAATGTCTACGACGTGACAAAAAACAAAATTTCGTCTTAAAAAGAGCTGTCTGAACCTTCCATCATGTTTACTGTATAGATCACCAGTTCCTGGCAGCCCCATATTCAGTAGTCCCCCCTCCTGCATGAGTGCATCGTCAGTCTCAACCTCTAATTGCCTATTGAAACATTGTCATTTTGACAGGTGGATTTAGGCAAGCAAGCTTTGCCGTTTGATTATATGCGAGGCACAGTGCAGTGGTTTAATCCCTGGGACGAGAGAAAGCTCGAATGTTACTGCTGTTGGAGACGCTGTGCAAATTGCTTGCGAACTCCAATGCGCGAGCGTGGAAGCTGCAGAAGACACATGGTATTGAGCGTCGCGACGACTCATCGACCTTTCTGCGTGTGGAGACAGGTTTGTAATTGATTGTCGACGGAACCTGATTGAAAAGGTGGTGCTTGTCTTCTTCCTGGGAATGTCAAGCTGTGCACGGACTATCACAGAAATAAATCAGAGCCGTTGGGACTGCTTCGCGAGACGTCCATTGACCGTTGCCCGCCTTCGCTGCTTCTGCCGCCCACGCTCTTCCGGGACTAGTTCTGTCATTTTGCCCGCCTCCTCAGTGGAGAAATGGAACAGGTCAGCATCCATTCTACAAAACAACAGCAGAAAAAACAGCTCGGCAAAAGTGCAGCTCCTTGAGGTGCATCGTTGACTTGGGATAGGATACATGCACAGGAGTCACTCCCGCACCCCCAGCCCCCAGCCCCACTCCCCTCCATTTCTAAACTTTATGAAATTACATTGAAAGTATGCACTTGGTAGCAACGCGTAAAAAACGTTTCCAATGCCTTTTTTAGAAGCCTGTCTGACGTTTTCGCCAAACTGGGCCATGTAGTTATTTCCTTTTTCTGGCCTGTTTCATTCCCGTTCTTTAACTGCTTTGACTATTATGGTGAGTAAACCTTCAAGGCTCCCTAAAGTATTGTCGATCATTATATTTCACTTGTTTTACTAATCTATTCATTCCTTTACTTTATCCTTCAGATCCTCATCATCCAAATACAGACTTTCAACCCAACAGCTCAGTTCTCTTCCACATCATCCCTAGTTTCTTTCCTCTGGCTTTCTAAACAGAAAATAATAGTCTCGCTACGGAGATGATGACGTTCTTCCTTCTCGAGAACTCTTTCTCCACATTCCCCACCCCGCCCACCCGAGTTCTCCCCCCTTCAATTTCCGTACCCCTGTTGCTTTTCTCGCTTTTCTTCGTTTTCATCATCGTTCCCCGCCAAAGTTCACTTTTCTTGTAACATTTCTTCCTGCTTGTTCTGCTTCCATCGCCCTCAAGCTCTGCTCCTCTTGGGTTCGCAGTTGTTTCTGTTCCTTACGCTCTTTCCTGTATTCAATTCCCCCCGGTCAGCCCCTCCTGGCCTTTTTTGCATAGACGTGAGGAGTATTTGATAGCCTTTACAACTGCAGCTATCAGATGCTGGCACAAGTTGACACCAGCCTATTTCTTGCGAGATCCTTGCGTTCCTCGCGTCTATGCAACGCACGACTTGTCTCCCTACCCTGCTCCTGCACGTGCTTCAGTTCCATTTCTACACTTCGTGCCCCTGCCCCAAGTCTCTTCCTCTGTTCCTTCCTCCTGCCGTTCTTCCTCTTCTTCGTCCTTCTCGTCGTCCTTCTCGTTCTCGGCCTTCTCCTAGACTTTCTCGTCTACTTTCGCGCCCTCCTTGTCTTCCTCCTCGACCTCTTCCTATCTTCCACCTCATCTTCCTTCTCATCTTCCTCCTCATCTTCCTCCTCATCCTTTATACTGTCCTCCTCCAAAGACTGCTGACATGAAATGTATTGATACTCGTTTTGTAACGTCACAAACCATACCCTTTGCACTTTACATCTGTGCAAAACAGTCAAGTAAATAGGCGGGAATCTGAACGTAACTGCACGTTATCTTGAATATTTTTCTGAGTAGGAACTGTTTAGTTCTGAAACGGGGCATTCAGCTGGAAACAATGGATTTCCAAATGATCTTTTACCAGGCCTCCATGGACTTTGGCGAAGGGGAAAAAAGTCTTTTTCTCCATTTTAAAAAGTTCCTGAGCGTACCACAAGGGAGAAAGGAGCGCAAAGTGCCAGGAACTTCAAGCAGAACAAAGCAAAATCAATAGATTCATTCTGCGCAAAGCGCAAAAAGCTTTTGTCCTTGAGTGGCCAGCACGGAAGGGAAAAAACAGTCGTTGATTTTCTGTTAATTATGTCCGTCTGATTTTGCTGCTTCCTCTTTCGTAGCTATAATAAACTAATGCATGTGTATCCGTGCCTCTTTCATAGAAACCTTTCAAAAAATAAGCAGGAGTCGAACGAACTTGCCTAAGGACGAACGGACAGAAGTACATAAGTACGGAAGGAGACACATAAAGAAAGATGGATGAATGAACAAAGGCATGTCAGACAGATATACAGACATATTTTTACACACGCACGTGCCCACTTACATACAGTATACTCTCATGCAGGCACGCACGCAGGCACGAACGCGCGCGCGCGCGCGCACACACACACACACACAAATACGAACACACACATATGATGACATACTGGCAAATTCGTGCACATATGGAGGCTCAGACAATCGGATGTAGACATGGATTATAGATGGATGAATGAGTGAATTATATTGAATAGAAATACTAAAATACAAACAAACATTCATAGGAAGACTGACAGACAGACAGACAGACAGACAGACAGACAGACAGACAGACAGACAGACAGACAGACAGACAGACAGACAGACAGACAGACAGACAGACAGACACACAGACAGACAGACAGACAGACAGACAGACAAAAGGACAGACAGACAGACAGACAGACAGACAAAAGGACAGACAGACAGACAGACAGACAGACAGACAGACAGACAGACAGACAGACAAAAGGACAGACAGACAGACAAAAGGACAGACAAAAGGACAGACAGACAGACAGACAGACAGACAGACAGACAGACAGACAGACAGACAGAC
>JAWQFJ010034779.1:0-20497 GCA_034096865.1 Theodoxus fluviatilis | reverse complement strand
TTAGCATACTCCTAACAAAAAATAAAATGTGTATTAAATATATGGCAAAAATTAACCCTTATCCTGGTTAGCGCGGCATTTGCCGCGCTCGGCCTTGTAGTCCGCCACTGGTTAGCGCGGCATATGTCGTTTCTGACACCACGTGCGTTGTTGCTCTCTCCAAGTACAAGCCTATCATATAACTCTACGTTTACTGACTCCAGTTCATGCAGAAGAGGTTTCTCTACAGTCTACAGCTTGGCCAATCAACGATCGGGGTGGTTTTAAGTGCGTTACAGTAGAAATTATGGTCTATCCCGTACGAATTGAAGCGGAAGCTCGAGTCAGCATGTCGCGATCGCGAAATCTGTTCGAAGACTTTAATCCTTCAGCTGCCGAAGATGAAGATGATGAGGAAACTTTGGATGAAATAATCAGGCAAGCTGTAATTAGTTCTAGAATGCCGATCTCTCAAGCTGCGAGTGATCGAGAGGTAGGAGAAGAGGGGTGGATGCGAACAGTTGATGAGCCGCTAATCGCGTCATTCACCGGTGAGTTGAAACTTCTCGCGGAGATCAACTCTTGACGCTGAGCTAATTGACTTTTTCAATCTATTCCTGGATGATACAGTTTTTGATTTGCTTGTGGAGAAAACAAACTTGTATGCTGAGAGGAAACTAACTGGAAAACAACGATCGAGCCGTCTCCTCATTCGCGATTGTTACGCTGGTCGCCTGTCAGCTGTGACGAAATGTAAACATTCCTTGCTCTCGTGATCCTCATGGGTATCGTTGTGAAATCGTTCATCCCAGCATATTGGAGCACAGATGAAGTCGATGCCACTCTGTTTTTTGGTCAGACAATGTCGCTCACACGTTTCCAAGGAATACTGAGCAACCTGCACTTGGCAGACAACGTGCTCGACGACAAGACTAATCCGTTGTTCAAAATACGGCCATGTAGATAACTCTTCCAGATAGCAGAACTAGGTGGACATGTGTAGGAGACAAACTTTACTGCAGACTGTTTTCATGCTGAATTATCCACATATTGATGCTATTCAGTTTCTACATTTGCAATAATATGAAGAATATTGCATAAGAGATGGAAGAGTATAGGTAATCAGAATTACTTCATTTTGCCTCTCTAATACATGGCTCATCGAATTTGCATTGTAATTTAAAGAGTGCATTTTTGGTCAAAGAGAATGATACATTAGTATGCACAGATGATAAAGCAAACATCCAGTAGGGTTTATAGGGTATTTACCCACTATTGCATAGTGATTTACCAGTTTTATTTCTCCAGGAGTGAAAAACATACAAATGTTTACCATTTAAAATTTGACAAAAAAAATCAGGATTTGAATAAAGACTATAAACTGCACACCTAAA
This sequence comes from Theodoxus fluviatilis, assembly GCA_034096865.1. Classification (NCBI taxonomy): domain Eukaryota; kingdom Metazoa; phylum Mollusca; class Gastropoda; order Cycloneritida; family Neritidae; genus Theodoxus; species Theodoxus fluviatilis. The sequence goes on along the minus strand of JAWQFJ010034779.1, from coordinate 19,124 downwards.
TATTGTTCATTCAATTTCAAGCATTTTGTGTTTTTATTTTATGTGTCTATCTGTAACGGTTCATCAGCAATCTCAAAGTTAATGAAAGGTGTGCGTGTTGCTCAATTTGCTTGTGTTTTAGCACCACTGGCAGCCCATAACGTCACCGTTTTAGCACCAGGATAAGGGTTAAGTCCCCTTACTTGGACCTCTTTGAGGATCCAGTTGTTGATGACTCCATTAAGAAATTTGAATATGTTGAGTACCTACCAAGAGACTCAGCAAACATGGATAAAGACGGCAGGCACATTCTGGAAACAAGGGACATGGATGTGTTCCTTCTCCCACACAAAGCATTTCTGGAAGTGAGAGGAAAACTGGTTAAAAATGATAACACTAATTACAATGCTGGAGATAGTGTTGCATTGGTAAATAATGGATGGTCCCTCTTTCATACAGCAGAATTGCATCTGAATGACCAGCAAGTAGAACAGGTATCTCTGTATCTGCCGCAAGCTTCAACCATAATGAATCTGGTTAGTTTTTCAGATGATTACAACAAGTCGAGTGCGAGTAATATGATGTGGTACAAAGACTCTGGAACTGGTGGCAATGATGGAAGAGAATTCAATACTGCTGCAGCTACAGCAAATGCTGATCACACAACCAGAGCTGAATTGAGAACTGCTTTGGGAAATCTCAGAAGAGACAACTACAATTCCGGGTTTAAAATGAGAAACCTTCTCACAGCAGGAAACACTGAGATTTGTGTGTTTCTACCTCTCAGTAGTGTGTTTGGATTGTGCAGAGATGTCACAAGTATTACAAGAGGAATTAAGTACAGTCTTTTTTTGGACAGAGCGAATTCAAACAATTACATTCACAGACAGAATGGTGTTGCTGATGGAAAATTCAAGATATCCCACATGAGTTTGTGGATGCCAAAAGTGGAACCTAATTTGGGTTACTTGGCTGATCTAGAAACTAAACTCGCTAGTGGAATGGTAAAAAAGCTGTATTTTGAGCAGATGAGAGTTTACAGACAGCAGTATACCAGTACAGAACTAAGTCCATCTTGGAGAGTCACAACACAGCAGAGTGAGCAATTGCCTAATCACATATTCATTGCATTTCAGGCTGTCGGCCGTGACAGCAATCAAGAACAAAATAACATGGTCTTTGATCATGCCAATCTGAGACAAATATTTGTAAGGGTAAACAGCTTGCAGTATCCTGAAAGAGCACTAACAACTAATTTTGATGAAGCCAGCAGAAATTACAGCAGAGCTTACATGATGTTCCAAGAAGCTGTGAATAAGTATCAAGTTACCGACACCGGAAGCTCAATCAGTGTAGAAGAATTTGCAAGTTTGTATCCTATTATTCACATTGACGTGTCCAAACATGCAGATCAACTAATTGGTTCCCCAGCTGACATTGAAGTTAATTGGCAGTTAGGAGAGAACTTTCAGTTTAATGGGGCTGATGCAAGCTACTATGTGTATGTAGTTATATTGAGTGACAGGTATCTCACTGTAAATGCACTTCAAGGAAAGATGAATGTGTTGTATAAGATTGTAAAATGTATTAGTATATTGCATAATGTCGAAATGCGTGCCACAGCGCATATTTGTGATGGCGACTTTCTTCCTTTCCCCGATGGCAGCCATTTTGGCTATGCAGGCGCTACGGCTCTCCGGCGCGGTACGTACAGGTATGTACCGGTAGCCGTACCAAGTCGTTCAAGAGGCTACCGTTATCTACCGGTACGTACCGGTAGGCCTCTTGAACAGGCCCCTTGGCCCCAGCGTACATTCTCTTCAGTTCCAAGATGGCTGCCATGGCGAGGTGAGAAACTTCTGCAAATGTTTTTTTTCACAAAATTACGGATTGTGAGAACACAATTTTTGTAAATCACTTAACCTTTCAAAAATTTTGGATACTGGGTTGGATACTGTCTTGGTTTTAATGCATTTTATTTTAGCAGTGATGTTTATTTTGGGAAGAAATGAGGTCAACAGGAGTTTGGGTGCGATTTCTGACTGTCAACAGGGCAGGGATAAAAACCACGCCCCCCCCCCCCTCCCCCCCGCCCCCCTCCCCAATTGGCCTAAATAAATCCCAGCACAGCTTGCTTCTAATTTATTTTCATGGGTGAAAGTTGGGATACTGAAATACTGAATCAATAAAAAGTCTGATCTTTATACCCAGGCCGATTCATTACATTTAGTAATGAGTGTGCAGATAATACATCATTACATGTATCCCAAAGTTTGGGTGTCTTACACAAGTAACAATGCACTACAACATGTACACATGTGTATAGATTTGTACATTCTTCTGTGTAGACAAAGTGTAAATGTCTCACCCATTTTCAGGACCACATTTTCATTCAAATTTCAGCCCCAAAACTCAACAGATTGCACAGATTTGTTCCATTAAACAAATCCAGGGCGGGGGTGGGGGTGGAGGGTTATGCCCTCGAATCCCCCTAGAAAGCTATATCGCCTCTGGTGCGTCGCGGTGGTGGCTTGGCCACTCCACTCACTCTACACTCAAACACTTTCAGTACTTGAAAAGTTTCCAGCTTTCACCCATGTATTGTGTTTCTTGCCTAAATATATATTAAAAAGTATGCGAGCATATGCAGCAGAATCATCATGGCGGCTGCACTAAGGAAGAAGAAGACGATAGGCAGACATAAAAAAATCATGACTTAGGATCTGTGTAGAACTGAAGCAAAAAGAATTAAATAGGCCTTTCATTCAGTGTTCACATTTGGAATTTGTAAAACAGTGCATGACAAACACTTTCTTTTTCTTTCAGTACGTCGCAAGTATTAAATATAGAGATTGATGGAAGGCTGTACAGCATTGTTGTTGAAAAATCAATTTGGGACCTTCTCCTCAATGACGAAACAGGTATGTAGGTTTGCAACCATTTTCTTTTTTATCATATGGAAACTTTTTTTCTTTCTGCTAAATAGTCTCCAGTAATGGGCCTTTTAAGTGTAATTGATCTGAAGGGATAAATAAAATATTGGCAGTGTCGCTGTCAGCGTGCCACAATTTTTCTTATCTTAGTTTTTCTCTATGTGCCACAGATCGAACATCCTGCATGCTTGTCTGAGTTTTCACATTTGGGCAGTTGTGCGTCTCGGTCAACAATGTGCACCTCTGCATGCAACTTATCAAACGTAGGATGCACATTATTGTGGGCTGGAAAACGTCACACTGAGAACACAATCATTGAATTTGAAATGTCTTGCCATCTTGTTCCATATGTATGACAGTTTCTTTTTTGAAATCTCCTGAAGTTGTTGTAAAGCAACAATTTTATGTTTTTGTTTGTGTGCTGTACTTGTAGACCCCAACCTGAAAGAGTCTATCATCAGGGCTCTCATTGGCCAGCAGAACCCGTCACCGACACCACAGCTGCATGATGAAGAAACAGGTACCCACATTTCCAATTTTGTCCTAATTGATGGAGTCAAAATATGTGTATAACACAGATTGGTTGATAGTAGATTTCTACTGTGCACTGTATCCAGTTTAGAACTACTGATTGTTCTGGGCGCTTAACCAATGATCTGTCCAAATCTTATTGTAGTGCCCGTCTCACACTCGTGAGACCAGCAAACTGTTGCATTGTGCATGTGGTCAGTGTTTGGATCAGTAAACTTGTATTGTCGGGACTAATTTCTGGCACACACTCTATATTTTGGTTATTTTTTGTGTTGGCAACTTTTTATACAAGTGCAAGAACAAAAAGTGTGTTGTAACAAACGGCCTAATGCCATGCAAAATTGGGAGGAGGTATCTCTTCGTTGAAGATTTCCCTTCGTTAGGATCATGTAAAATTGTATTCCTTCCGTAACAGAGGCGAAGAAGGACAAAACAGCGGTATAGTCTATTGCCTTTCACATAGTCACTATGAAGGAAAAATCGTCTGAAATGAAAAATTCATTGCCAAACCTTGTGTGGCAGTTAGGCCAGGTCTTGAAGTTTGAAAATTGGTCTTAAAAGAAGGGGAGTCTTAAAAGGGGGGTAAAGTGAATTGCATACATAACTCAACATCTATGTAGGGCAGTGAAAAAACGGCACAATGGACAAAATGCTTTAGATTCACATACAAGATGCCTCTATTATATGTGACTGCTTGAATCATTCAGTTATGATGTTGACGTTTACATGCAACTCGTCTCTTTGCTAAGAGTGTGTACTTTTGTTTCTGTTTGTTTCCATCTTTTCAGGGTGCCGCCTGAACATTTTTCTCTCTCTCCCCCTCCCTCTTTATGTACAGCTATTTAGAGGCTTCGAAACTAGAGGCCCACAGAGGCAGACATCAGATAAGTCTGCCATCTCTTTCTAGACAGCAATGATCCACCCTACCCCTCATCCTCCACTACAGTCTCAGATACTGTTCTCTCTCTCTCTTCTCATACTCCCACCCCCTTTGCTTGTACCCATCCCCCCGCCCCCTTGCTAGATCGCTCCTTCTCCCAGTCATCATGTTTGCCTACCCCCTCACCCCCACCCGCACCACCTCTCTAGCTCTGCCGGTCATTATGTCTGCCTACCCTCACACCCCCTCCCCTCTCTACCTCCCCCCCTCTTTAGCTCTGCTCTTAGCCATTATTATGTCTGCCTCCCCCCCCCCCCCCTCCTGTCTCTTCTGACCAACTTTTGCCAACAGGACACACAGATAATTATCATCCAAAACTAGTAATACGATCTCAAAGGGACATTCTAGAATGGACCCATGCTGCCCATTCCTTTACATGTAGCTGGACCTCAGTTGATGGGTAACACATGTGGAACCAATGCACCCTTTCCCTGAATACTTTACTGAATTTTAATAACTTAACTCATGGGCGTCTTAACAAATTTTAAGGGTTAACAAGTCAAACATGTTGATTGGTGGCTCTTCTTGTTGTCCTTATGCGTATCATATATCAAGTCAATCAGCTGTTTCAATGACATGTACTCTCATGATCCACAACCCCACTTCTTCTCCCTTACCCGTGCACACTCACACGTGCGCGCGCGCGCACACACACACACACACACACACACACACACACACACACACACACACACACACACACACACACACACACACACACACACTCACACACACTGAAAAAAACAACCCACACACACATTACATTTTCTCACAGTAAACATAAAACCACAACCCAGTGCTTGAGGAGAGCTAGGGGTGGGTGGAGGTCAGGATGGGCATAATGAGTGTGTGTGTGGTGTATGGATGTGTGGGTGCATGCATGCAGCAACAGCCAAAGTCTGCACTACATTCATGGAAGACTTCAAATGGTGAGATGATGAATATCCTGTAGACATTGGTATTTTAAAACGGGGGAGAAAGCAAGGGTTAAGCAACATCTAGGGGAGAGGGGGTGGGTAGGGGGAAATTAGTGGTGTTGAAACAAAGGATAGGTAATGGAATAAAGACTGGAGGGAAGGGAAGGGAGGGGGGGGGGGGGGGGGGGGGGCATGGTATTTGTTAAACAAGAAGGGCAAAGCCCATACGACTCACATGCTTGACCTTGACCTTTACATGACCTTGACCTTTACATGACCTTGACCTTCAGGTGTCCTTCAAGGTCAAACAACTAAACCTAGCAATGACATCATACACTAAGAACTGCTTTACACATTTTTCCTACCAAAATACATGTGACCTTGACCCAAGGTCAAAATCATCCAAGGTCATGCAACACAAAGCTGTTAATTCAAGACATAGGAAGCACAATGGTGCTTATTGGCACTTTCTACCATGAGATATGGTCACTTTTAGTGGTTCACTACCCCATTTTGGTCACATTTCATAAGGGTCAAAGTGACCTTGACCTTGATGACATGTGACCAAATGTGTATCATGATGAAAGTATAACATGTGTACTACAATGTTATGAAGTTTGGAAGAGTTATCTTCCATAGTTCAGGGTCAAGGTCACTTCAAAATATGTATACAATCCAACTTTAAAGAGTTCCTGTGACCTTGACCTTAAAGCAAGGTCAAGTCACTGTGTATGTTTTTGTACGCCTTGTCATCCTACACTATCATGCCAAATTGGGTGTTGATAGACTTAATAGTCTCCGAGAAAAATCCAACGTTAAAGTTTTTTACGGATTAAAGGACGCCCGGACGCCCGGTCTGCCCGGACGCCCGGACAGACGCCTGGACGCCCGGACGGACAACACAGGTGACCTATTATGAAAGTATAACATGTGTACTACAGTGTTATGAAGTTTGGAAAAGTTATCTTTCATAGTTCAGGGTCAAGGTCACTTCAAAATATGTATACAATCCAACTTTAAAGAGCTCCTGTGACCTTGACCTTGAAGCAAGGTCAATCAAACTGGTATCAAAAGATAGGGATTACTTTGCCCTATACACCATATATAGGTCAGGTATCCAATCTCAAAAACTTCAGAGAAAATTGGGAAAATGTGAAAAATGGCTGTTTTTTAGACAACATTTATGGCCCCTGCGACCTTGACCTTCAAGCAAGGTCAAGTCACTATGTATGTTTTTTGACGCCTTGTCATCATACACCATCATGCCAAATTGGGTGTTGATAGACTTAATAGTCTCCGAGAAAAATCCAACGTTAAAGTTTTTCACGGACGCCCGGACGCCCGGACGGACGACACGGGTGAGTACATAGACTCACTTTTGCTTCGCATGTGAGTCAAAAAGGGGGAGAAAGCAAGGGGTCAGGGGTAAGATCTAATGGAGTGGGGTGGGTGGGGAGGAATCAGTGGTGTGGAATAAAAGAAGGGATAGTGAAAGAAAGACCTCTGAGAGGGGGTGGGAGTGGGAGTAAGGAAAGAGTGAGGAGAGGGAAATTTGGGTGAAGGAAGTAGGCAACAGGGGAGTACACCAGGGAGGAGGACAGAAGGGATGGGGTGGGGCGGGGGCCTCAGGGGTACCAAAGGGGAAGATTGGAGAAAGAAAGGGAGAGAAGACAAAGGAACGCAACAGCCTAGGGGGGTAAACCAGGGAAAATTGTATTCCTTCCGTAACAGAGGCGAAGAAGGACAAAACAGCGGTATAGTCTATTGCCTTTCACATAGTCACTATGAAGGAAAAATCGTCTGAAATGAAAAATTCATTGCCAAACCTTGTGTGGCAGTTAGGCCAGGTCTTGAAGTGAATATCTTGTTCTTACACGTGTATTAAAAGTTCTTCACACACACAAACACTTATTATTAATAAAGAAATCGAGTGTGCGGCAGGAACTCGTCCTGACATTATCATTCCTGGTGAACTAAAATTTTAGTCCGTTTGGACAAAAACTGTGATTCCGTTGGCAAGTAAAGTCTGAACCGGGCCTGTCAGAACCGCGAAGCAGGACACTTGTAAATTCCCTCAGGATGTTTGTTCTTGTGGGAAACATTGTGAATTTCACTTTTTGTTACAGACCAGGCATCCTCTAATCAGTCTTCTGGAAACCAGGCACCCTCTTCTCAGTCTACTGGGCCTCACGTGTGGAAGGACAATGAAGTGGAGCTCCTCCTGACCTTAAGGCATGAAAGGCAGGACAAGTTTCTGGACAGTAAGAACCACACCGTATTGTGGGTGGACATTGCCAAGCAGCTGAGAGCTGCTGGCTGCATAGTTACAACGATGCAAGCCATCAAAAAATACGCAAACATTAAAAAGAAGTGGAAGGAAGTGCTGGATGCAGAGGGCAAGACGGGGGCAGGGAGGGTATCATTCAAGTATAAATTTGAATTTGACCAGGTTTACGGGATGAAGGCCAGCACACGGCCAAAGGTGGTGGTTGACTGCCGAAAACCACTTCAACCCCCTGCTGTTGGGAATCCGGAAGTGGGTCAGGGTGCTGGCAAAGATGATGAGGGTCAGGGTGCTGGCAAAGATGATGAGGGTCAGGGTGCTGGCAAAGATGATGAGGGAACGGGAAAAGGCAAGGGCAAGTGCCGTAGTGATCAGGTTCTAGAACAATATAAGGAGATTCAGGAAAACATGAAATCCTTTCACCAAGACAAAATGGCATGGATGGACCGACTGCTTGATCTGTACGAGAAAGACATCAAGTCTCGGAATGAGGACAAGTGAGGCTTTGTCTTTGTTGTAGAAATCGATGAGTTGAATTGCACACTTTCTATTACGCGCCAATGGAAATCTTCCCTTTCAGGTGTTCTAATATGTGTCAGTCCAAGAGAAAACCAGGAATTTGTCCAGTTTTGATGTCAGCCTGATATGTTACTTTTGTCACATGGCTTTCATGTGCAGCTACAGTGTTGTTGTAAGTTTATGTGTACATAAGTGGCGTTCATAATTTGTTGTTTGTTTTTCGCTTTCTACTATTCTAGTCCAAACAGGTGCTATGTTCATTTTTTTTTGTTGAAATGGAAAAAGTGGATGTAACTTGACATTTACATTTCCACATGCAGATCTGGAGTGTTTGTGTTTAATATGTGCAAAGTGGTTTGAAATGTGCAAATTGCAAGAGAGCCTTTTTTGTTTCAAGTGACACTGCATTTTCCACTTTCCCAAATATTTCTGACTGTTTGTGCAAAGTGCAAGATTTTTTTTTGAAGTGCCAAGGATATGTGTTACCAAAAACAACATTATACTTGGTATGATGTTTTCGTTGGAAGACGTTGCCAAGTTGAAATGTGTTATCGTATTTGGAGTTACTTGTGATTCCTTGTAAAGTTGTTTCAAATGCAAAGTGTTCTACACTTTCTTTTTCAAAACGTGCTGAAGACTCAATAAAGCACATATTTGTTCCAAAGATGATTTGTTGTGCGTGTATGCAAACCTGGCATTATATAACAAGATTTCGCCTTTCAAGTCCAATGTTATCTACAGACTCCACCATAAGTTAAGGGCCAGTTCGAATGAAAGGTGGCACTCTTTAAAATTCACCCAAAATGTAAGAGTGGTTTTTGTCAAGTATTTTGATTATGAAAAAGTGAGGGGGTCAATACTGAATACTGCAAGGCTCGTTAAGGCTGCACTTACACCACCAGCGGCATGCAGAGAGCGTGTAAAGAACTGCTGATTTGTGCAAAATTGGCTGTTTTTCAGCAGGTAGTGACCACAGCTTCAAACTTTTCACACTTGAAAATCGTCAAGCACATTAAATAGGGAAGGTTTGGCCATGAGTTATGGTCACTACGATGGCCATATAAGCCGCCGAATGCGCGTAATTATGCACAACACGAACACACCAGTGATACAAAAGAAGAGGAAAGTTTGCAAGTGGACCTTAACTTATGGTGGAGTCTGTACTCATCATGGAGAAGTACAATATGAGTTTTTCAGGCCTGAGTGTGGTATGGAACGTTTTGGGAGTATGTCATTGTCCGTGTGGAGCCTTGTATCTTAAAAAACATCATGTTTTGAGAAATTGATTGAAATTTTTGGTTACTTTGATAAAGGCCATATAAAAGAAAGACCCAAATTGAGTTTTACAATTTAATGTTATGCTAACCATTGCATTACAAATGAAAAATCAACGGTTAATAATTCAAATGTATTCACTGCTGTTGGGGTTGGTGTGAAACCTGTAGCACAACCAGTTACCCTTTTTAAACGTATACATACCCAAGTATTGTACAACAACTGAAATGCACAGATCAAAAAAGTTTAAGAAGTTTCAGTTCCTCCAGGGGAACACAAAGACCCATGCAAACAAATTAAAATCGTACAAGGCTAACTGAAATGAATGTGGGTCATTGCAAACAGTTTATGCAGTGTTACAGTCACAAACATTTTCACAAGCTTTCAAGATATCCTAAATCAAAAACACCAGCAGTCTTGTGACACTTGTCATTGCACCAGCAAAAGTAATTTCAAACAAGAGCAAGCAACTGAAGTCTCCTGAGCACACCATTTCTGCCATGCACATAGACATTTTGGCAACGATTGGGACGAAGCGCTGGATCATTGTCAATGTACCTTTGAACATTGTCATCAGAGAGAACGCACAGATTATGCAAGATGCAGGCAGATGTGATTAGATTCACTACATCTTCTGCCTGATGGAAGGACATTTCCTTCAGCCTTCTGAACCTTCCTTTCAGGTGGCCTATTGCCCTTTCCACCACCTGCCTTTCTCCAGACAGTCGCTGATTGAACGTCCGTTGTCGGCGTGTGAGGAAACCGTTCTGTTTGAAGGGTGTATTGAGCCAATTTTTCAAGGGGTACGCACTGTCAGCTAAAATGCACTGTCCTGGTCTAAAGACTCTAGCTGCCTCTGCATCGTGAAAGAAGGTCGAGTTTCGCAGCACTCTTGCATCATGGGTGCAGCCAGGCCAACCAGTGTACATGTCTGTGATCACCATCTCGTGATCTACAACCAGCTGAAAGAAACAAAACAATGTAACAACATCAGTCAGTACTGAAATGTCATGACTTGGTTTTCATACTACATCAGTTTGGACAACATTTGTAGAAGTGAATCGCCCATTTCTTTAATCAATTTTCTTTACCCTTTTAGAATTAGGATAGATCGGTCCATTTTTCACTGTTTGCTTGTCTAAGATAGCAAGAAATAAAAAACTGACAACAAATACCCACATGCACAATTTAAAAAATTCGTAAACAGAAGCGAGTTACATGTGCACAAAGACTTAATTCAGTTAAAACTATGAAACAAAATTTTAGGCTAAAAAGCCTTTTATCAAATGTGTGAAGTACAACATTTTCAATATTCATCCCTCCAGCCTTTTGTTACTATGCAGCATTACAAATTGTACAAGGCAAATTTCTTGAAGTTACCTGCAGCTGTACAGATGGGTAACCTTTTCGGTTGATGTAGTCATCATCCCTGTCCAGTTTGGACGCCAGCCTGATGTGCGACCCATCAAGAAATCCCACCACTCCAGGAAATCCAGACCGAGCCTGAACTGCGTTGACTATCTCTCGTTGCCTGGCAGCACTGGGCCATCTTATAATCTGAAAATCAAACCAATTTTTTCTTGCCAGGCTCATTTCATTGCAGACTGCAAAGGCTTTAACATAATATCTATGCCCCTTTATGACAAAGAACCAACACCTTGCTGATTGACATACTGTGCATGTACTGATAGTGATACTGCAACTTGTCACAGAATGATGTGTTAAACATTTCACCTCCATGACACACACACACCCATCCCCACCACAAAAACAAAGCACAAGCTTACTGCTTACCTGGTCTGTGAAGTTCCTCTTCACGGTGCTGGAGATACGATGCACAACATGCAGGACTGTCGACTTGGCAATGCCGTAAAGCATGCCCACCTTCCGCATGCAGTCCATGTTGCTGATGTATTCTATGAAGATTAGCAGCTGGATTCCTGGGGTCAGATGTTTGTTGCCACCATGGAACTTTACTGTGAGGTGCGGAGTGAGGTAATCGAGTAACATGTCAAACACATGTCTGAAAGTAAAAAATATTTTATTAGTGAGTTTTGAAAATCAGGGTAAAAAATGTCGGTTTTGGGATACTAGACACACTTATCTATCATGTGTGGATGACTTGGACATAGATTCAGCTTCTAGATATGAAAATAAATGCATTTTTAATAGCTTACTCGGTTTAATCATTAGTTAGCCATTGAACTTCAAGAGCGATGTTCTGAAAATGGCTGCCACTGGGTTCCCAACTTTGACAGCATATACCAACTCAGCAATGAAAAGTTGTTTACAGAACAGGTAAAGATATCATTGGAAAGCTGATTTATTTCTCTTTATCAAGATACCCATAACTCAAAATGTCCAAAACCGAATTAATCCTTTTGTCAGATCCGGTCACATATCCATCAGCCCAATTAAATGTAAGAATATATTTTCTATACAGGATTAGTGAGGGGTTTTAGTTATTTGCCTCTCTTTGTTTTTTTGGACGCACTTAAAAAATTTTCAATAGCATAATCCTCACCTGCTCAACCTCATCTGTTCCTGGAACTGGATACCGTTCCACTGGAAAACCACCTCTGCAAATCCTTGCACTTTCGGCAGTTTGACTCGTACAAGTGACTGTTGTTGTTTCTTCAGCCATGTCAGCATTACTGCATGTTCATCATCGTCGTCGATTAATTCTCCACAACAGTAAATCCGCAACACACCAGCCAAGGCTGTCGCCATCTTGTTGCAAGGGATGCGACTGGACACAACTGAACAGCGTTTCCGCGAAGAAAAAACCCAGACATGCGCAGTGACCCTACCGTAGCTCACCCAGGTTCCTCGCGAAAACTCGCTATCAATTAGGTGTTTTTCAGACCTGGTGCGTCCTTGACTCCTGTAGCTTGTTTTTCTGGGGCGCACATGGCCTTGTTTTGCACACCCAGCACTTCCTGGGAGATGCTGTGACCTTGGCGTTGTTTTCTGCGAACCCCGCACTTTGTCCAAGAGTTTTGTGCATGCGTAGAAATGTTTCATGTCTTGTACAAAATCACATGTATGCCCCAAAAACGTTGGTCCGCTGAGGCAACGACGCCTGACCAAAAGCAAGCGACTCAGTGGATTTGAGAGAGAAAGACACGTAAAACCAGAGCAGAGTTCCTTCACGAGCCCACCCACCCCCCTGTCCACGCAGCTGCCCCACCCGCTGCCCCGCTCTCCCCTCTGCTGGTCCACGTCGTAGCGTGCCGCTAATCGCAGCACACGCTCCACAGGCTGCTCGCTCAACCACTGCGGGGAAGATCGTCTGCTCGCGGGAAAACCTCACCTCCAAAAAATTCGTCAACTTTGGGGCTGGAGCGAAACAGCCTCAACCACAACGAAGAGTCTGCTGGAACTCGTTATCCCCTCCTGCCTGTCGCTGGAGAAAAGCTGACAGGCTGCTCGCATGCAGTCTCACCCCAAAACCATCGTCTGCTCTGAGGCTGGAGTGGAACCAGCGCCACCTTCAAGGTTCGTCAGTTGTGGTGTTTTTTCTTGTGTGCATGCTCTTCACAAAGAAACGCGAAGGAGCATAATCAATGGTCTTTTGTTTCTCGCTAGCCAAAGCGAGAAGCAATCAGATAGGCTGTGAGCCTCAACGTTAAGATTATAATTCGTCGTTGGAATTAGCTACCAAAAATTCCGTGAGTACTTACTCTAACCCAATACCAACATTTAAAAGACTGAACTGTTGAACACTCATCATAGAAGTAAAGAAATGTCATCCTTTAATTAGCTGGATGGAAAGCCACAAAGGGGCATGTGTATGCAAGAGAGTTAATTTGTTGCGTTCCTCCTCTACAATCATTCACCCCTAGACACACGCATTGCGCAGAGCCTGTGTTTTTCTGTAAACACAACAGGAGGTTCGTAACAACATTTACGGCCCCTGCGACCTTGACCTTGAAGCAAGGTCAAGTCACTATATATGTTTTTTTTACGCCTTGTCATCATACACCATCATGCCAAATTGGGTGTTGATAGACTTAATAGACTCCGAGAAAAATCCAACGTTAAAGTTTTTTACGGATAACAGGACGCCCGGACGGACGCTACGGGTGACCTAGTATAAAAGTATAGCATGTGTACTACAATGTTATGAAGTTTGGAAGAGTTATCTTCCATAGTTCAGGGTCAAGGTCACTTTAAAATATGTATACAATCCAACTTTAAGAGCTCATGTGACCTTGACCTTGAAGCAAGGTCAATGAAACTGGTATCAAAAGATAGGGATTACTTTGCCCTATATATCATATATAGGTCAGGTATCCAATCTAAAAAACTTCAGAGACAATTGGGGAAATGTGAAAAATAGCTGTTTTTTTAGACAACATTTACGGCCCCTGCGACCTTGACCTTGAAGCAAGGTCAAGTCACTATGTATGTTTTTTGACGCCTTGTCATCATACACCATCATGCCAAATAGGGTGTTGATAGACTTAATAGTGTCCGAGACAAATCCAACGTTAAAGGTTTTTTTCGGACGACAGTACACCCGGGTGACAGTACGAAACAGGTGAGTACATAGACTCACTTTTGCTTCGCATGTGAGTCAAAAAGCTTCTCTGTGTTATGTGTTGTACAACTTTATTTAAGCATTGTTTGAACACAATTTGGCATTCTCGTCAATAATAACAACAACAAAATTAACAACGACAAGCAATTAAGGAGAGAGGCAGACAAGCAGACATATGACAAAGTTGTCAGGCGATCGAGAGACACATGGGCAATGGATAGCTTGAAAGAATGACAGGCATGCATGTCACGGGCCTTTTACGGCTCGGACTTTAACCGAGAGAAATATCTAACCAAAAGGTACAAAATAATATATAGAAATACACGAAAGTAAGGTAAAAATCATACAATTTATTTCGTTTCTAAAGGAAAGGAAAACCATAGGACAACCACTACTCCATTCACAAAAATAGTGCGGAAAGTACTCCTGCAATGCAGGATCAACCAACAATAATTCACAAAAAAGAAGAGAAAAAACCCCCAGAGACAAGCCTCACCTGTGGTCGCTAACAACGCGCCACAAACTCAAGCAATGTAGGGGCAAGACAAAATCAAGTTTCCGCTACAATCACGAACGAAGTGCGCCATAAACTCAGTAATGCAGGAACAAGGCAGAAACAAGTTTCCCCTGCAATTATGCAACACCGTGCGCTAACGTAGTAATGCCGAAATAGCAACAGTTTCCCTATGCAATTACGGAACAAGAATCACAGCCCATGCGCTACACTGCTAGAAAACAAATTTTCCCCTGGAATATTACCAACAATACGCTACAAATCCAGTAATGCAGGAACAAGGCAGAAACAAGTTTCCCCTGCAATTATGCAACACTGTGCGCTAACGTAATAATGCAGAAATAAGACGATAACAAGTTTCTCCACCTCTGCAATATTACCAACAGTACGCTACAAATCCAGTAATGCAATTACACAACACTGTGAGCTAACGCAGTAATCAACAATAATCCAGAAAAAGTAAAACAACACTTCTCGGCGATACAAAGAGGACAAATTAGGTCAGCAGGAGTCTAGACTACCACTAACGACTCTGCTTCCAGACCTGGGTACCCCAAATTTTGCCTCAGCGTACTCACTGGTTCAGATATGCGTATTTTTATAAAACTGTGCATATTTTTTGCGCGGACCAACAATTACAAAAATGCAGCGTTTGGTTTGCATACAAAGAGGCAATGCAAGTGAAGAGTTACCTCCCCCTTGACCGCTGAATCCAGCTGTTTAGTTGAAGCGAAACTATATATCTCTACAGGAGGACACTGGTCACGTAGGCATCCCCCAGTGCGCCTGAACTGATTTTGGCTCCAGAGAGAGAGAGAGAGAGAGAGAGAGAGAGAGAGAGAGAGAGAGAGAGAGAGAGAGAGAGAGAGAGAGAACTTGAACTGGAACTTGAACTATATTGTCAAGGCCCTCGGCCCATTGCAAATACAGGAGTTTACCATAAAACACAAGTAATCATCGCCAGTTTAGTCACAGAGCGGGTCAAACCGTTACCGGGACCATACATCTGTCCCCTATTCTGAGGGTACGCATTTCAAGACTATAATATATGTACATAGATAAAGATCTTATTTTTCTCGTGTCAGACTCTCGCATTATTACTGTACTCATGGATCCAGTATATCTATTAGGTAACAGATGTCTTAGGTATTTCGAGCGCAGTTCATTGTATGCAGTGCATCTACAGAGAGAGAGAGAGAGAGAGAGAGAGAGAGAGAGAGAGAGAGAGAGAGAGAGAGAGAGAGAGAGAGACAGAGACAGAGAGAGAGAGAGAGTGACAGAGAGAGAGTGAGAGTGACTGAGAGAGAGAGAGAGACAGACAGACAGAGACAGAGAGTTAGAGAGAGAGAGAGAGAGAGAGAGAGAGAGAGAGAGAGAGAGAGAGAGAGAGAGTGAAACAGAGAGGTGTGAGGTATCCTCCCTGAAAATGTTATTTTAAGATTACCTGACCCACTTCTTACCCCAGCACCCTGTAGCAGTGGGGCTCAACTAAACAGCCCCTCTGGGAACGGCCGTGCAGTCACAACGGTGTTGTCAACACATATTACACAAATGTCCGATGAAGAGCTCTTGTCAAAACAAAACTCGAACAGTAGGAGACTGCTTCCAGCAGGGTGGGGGGGGGGGGGGCCGAGAAGGTATTTTTCGATTTCACTATTGTCGTATTTGTTCACACAAGTCGTAGTAGTCGTATTTTAAATAGTTTGGCGTAAAAAATACGCCAAAATCGTATAGGTAAACAGGTCTGCGCTTCCCTCTGTACTCACGCGAGAAGACACCAGTAGGACACAAAGCAGTCCTTTAAACACCAGTAGGACACAAAGCAGTCCTTTAAACACCAGTAGGACACAAAGCAGTCCTTTAAACACCAGTAGGACACAAAGCAGTCCTTTAAACACCAGTAGGACACAAAGCAGTCCTTTAAACACCAGTAGGACACAAAGCAGTCCTTTAAACACCAGTAGGACACAAAGCAGTCCTTTAAACACCAGTAGGACACAAAGCAGTCCTTTAAACACCAGTAGGACACAAAGCAGTCCTTTAAACAGCAGTAGGTCACAAAGCAGTCCTTTAAACACCAGTAGGACACAAAGCAGTCCTTTAAACACCAGTAGGACACAAAGCAGTCCTTTAAACACCAGTAGGTCACAAAGCAGTCCTTTAAACACCAGTAGGACACAAAGCAGTCCTTTAAACACCAGTAGGACACAAAGCAGTCCTTTAAACACCAGTAGGACACAAAGCAGTCCTTTAAACACCAGTAGGACACAAAGCAGTCCTTTAAACACCAGTAGGACACAAAGCAGTCCTTTAAACACCAGTAGGTCACAAAGCAGTCCTTTAAACACCAGTAGGACACAAAGCAGTCCAGTGACAATTTAGAACCCTTTGAAGCGAGTCACACACCCAGGGATTGGTCGGGGTTTTGGATGAGGAAATACCCATTGTGGGCCACACTGTGTCATCAGCCTCTCGAAAGCAGGGAGAGAAGGTCTCCGATACCACAGCTCATTCTGTGAACCCGAGTCAGTAGGCGAAGTCTCTAGTGAACTAGAATGACCTCAGCTAAGACTCGTCCTCTCCGTCTGTACGACTCAAGCTCTCACTCCTATTTCACTGCCCCCCCCTCCCCCCTCCAGCCACCCCACCCCCCACCCCCGTGAGCTGGAGCTCGACTCACCCCACGCAAGCATCCTGCACAAAGAAACTCATATCACTCCGTGACAGAACCATAATTCCGTGTGGGCCGTGAGCTCCACTCAAGCTACGCGATCACCTTGCACACACAAAAACCGTTGCACTCCTTGACAGAACCATAGTTCCTGAAAGACCAGTCATTCGCAGCACGGCCCGAACGAGAAAACAACATACCCGGCAGCTGCTAAAAAATTCGACGGGTAACAATGCATACATACAAAAACATTATGTTTAAAAATTGACATGTGGCTGGGCTAAGTTATATCACATGTAAACTCTAACAAATAAATGCATGTGTTTGTAAATATGTTACAAGTGAAACAGCAGCAACAACAACAACAACAACAACAACAACAACAAGCCTCAACTCGAGACTAGCTAATCCTCTGGATTCTAAGCAATACTCACTTGATATTGTGTGAGAAAGTTCTGGAATATTGATTTTAAGATCAAAGCATGTACATGTACAGACAAGTAGGATGACAGGGTTCATACTCACAATTTCATAAAAATTTCAAGGACTTATCCAGGACTTTTCAAGCACCACTTTATTAAATTCAAGGCAGTGGCGGAAAAAATAGTTACATCAAAGATCATTATCCTAAGAGGTGTTTTCTGCTTTCACTGTTCACAGTCAGACACAATATTCTGGTATTCAAATCTGATGTTTGTTTCCTGCAGCACACCTCTAAGTCACAGGAAAGATGTTAACTCTACACAATGCAACACCTACAAATGTACAATCACAGTGAAGTGAGTCACAGAGCTTCGTTGATTTCCTGCATCTCTGCTTCAATTACTTTGTCAACATCTTTGATTTCAGACTGCTTTGATTTGGCTTTTGCTCTTAGAGCATTAGGCTGAGCAATCAGTCTGACAGCCTCCTTGGCCTCGCCATCTTCAGCTGCCTTGTCAGTTTGCTTGAGGAACCACTATGCTTATTTTCAAGCACTTTTCAAGGAAATTACAGTTTTTATTAGGAATCAATGGTAATCAAGGACTTGAAAACACCACCTCAGAATTCAAGCACTTTCAAGAAAATTCCAGGAGCGTATGAACCCTCTGAACTGCTCTGGCTTTAAATAGCCCCTACACCACCTCAGCGCGAGCAGACGAAATTTCTAACTCAAAATTTGGACCTGTGGTTCCCAGTGTAGGCAAAATTGTAAAGGTAAAGGTGTGGTTTTTTATAGCGACTTACACCCTTTGTCTGGGTCTCAAACCGCTTACACTTTACCCCTGATCACTGGGCATCTTCATCAATTCTCACTGGTACCTCACAACAAACATAGTGACAGACATTTACGACGCACACAGTCAGGTACCAGCACCAACTCCGCTCCCTGGGGAGTATTCCAACCCGATGCTGGCGCTTGGCCGCATACAAGGGTTAATTGTGCTGACACAATAGCTTTTAACAACTGTTTGAGTCTTAAATTAACAGTCCCATTAAAAAAAAACTTCATTCCGTTGGAAAGTGCGTTAGTCAATTGTACACTCTGTGCCAATGAATAAAATTCCAAAAGTGATTCGTATATAAATGAATGGCTAGTGAAGTATTTATGGCGCCAATTAAATCAGTTTTCTTTTTATATTACCGTTTACAACTCATGGAGTGCAGGTTAGCATATATGAGATGATTGTTAAGGATAAACACTAGGTTTATATTCAATATTACAAATAGTACATGGTACATTAGATGAATAAATTGTAAAATTCGATGTGCTATCACGCACGCAAAGACTGAGATAGTGTCAGATGAGAAAGTGAGTCTGCGTGAACATCATATATCTCTACGGCATCAACATCATGAAATGGCATTTGTTTTAAATTGTCAAGGAATGAATCAGCTTTAAAATATTTACAGGATCTATAGTGAATAGTAGTGTGCGTTCTCTTTGGACTTCTTTTGACTTTAGAGGAGAGGGAGCATAGTGTGGGAAAGTGATCACTTATCCCTAATTTAGGTACCTGTATACTTGTCAAGAGGTA
>JAWQFJ010034778.1:10000-17780 GCA_034096865.1 Theodoxus fluviatilis | reverse complement strand
CACCAGCATCTCACTATCACGATATCCATCACCATCACCACCACCAGCATCTCACTATCACCATATCCATCACCACCAGCACCACCAGCATCTCACTATCACGATATCCATCACCACCAGCACCACCAGCATCCCACTATCACCATATCCATCACCACCACCAGCATCCCACTATCACCATATCCATCACCACCACCACCACCAGCATCCCACTATCACCATATCCATCACCACCAGCACCACCAGCATCCCAGTATCACCATATCCATCACCACCACCACACCAGCATCCCACTATCACCTATCCATCACCACCAGCACCACCAGCATCCCACTGTCACCATATCCATCACCACCACACCACCAGCATCCCACTATCACCATCACCACCACCACCAGCACCACTATCCATACCACCACTACCACCACATCCCACTATCACCATATCCACCAGCACCAAGCATCCCACTATCACGATATCCATCACCACCACCACCACCAGCATCCCACTATCCATACCATTCACATCACCACCACCAGCATCCCAATATCACCATATCCAACACCACCACCAGCATCCCAATATCACCATATCCATCACCACCAGCACCACCAGCATCCCACTATCACCATATCCATCACCACCAGCACCACCAGCATCCCACTATCACCATATCCATCACCACCAGCATCCCACTATCACCATATCCATCACCACCAGCATCCCACTATCACCATATCCATCACCACCAGCATCCCACTATCACCATATCCATCACCACCAGCATCCCACTATCACCATATCCATCACCACCAGCACCACCAGCATCCCACTATCACCATATCCATCACCACCAGCATCCCACTATCACCATATCCATCACCACCACCACTATCACCATACCATCACCACCACCACTATCACCATATCATCACCACCACCACCACCAGCACACCCACTATCACCATATCCATCACCACCAGCATCCCACTATCACCATATCCATCACCACCAGCATCCCACTATCACCATATCCATCACCACCACCACCACCAGCATCCCACTATCACCATATCCATCACCACCAACAGCATCCCACTATCACCATATCCATCACCACCAGCATCCCACTATCACCATATCCATCACCACCAGCACCACCAGCATCCCACTATCACCATACCATCACCACCACCACTATCACCATATCCATCACCACCACCACCACCAGCATCCCACTGTCACCATATCCATCACCACCACCACCACCAGCATCCCACTATCACCATATCCACCCACCAGCACCACCAGCATCTCACTATCACCATATCCATCACCACCAGCACCACCAGCATCCCACTATCACCATATCCATCACCACCAGCACCACCAGCATCCCACTATCACCATATCCATCACCACCAGCACCACCAGCATCTCACTATCACCATATCCATCACCACCACCACCACCAGCATCCCACTATCACCATATCCATCACCACCAGCACTACCAGCACCACCAGCATCCCATTATCACCATATCCATCACCACCACCACCAGCATCCCACTGTCACCATATCCATCACCACCAGCACCACCAGCATCTCACTATCACCATATCCACCACCACCAGCATCCCACTATCACCATATCCATCACCACCACCACCACCAGCATCCCACTATCACCATATCCACCACCACCAGCACCACCAGCATCCCACTATCACCATATCCATCACCACCAGCATCTCACTATCACCATATCCATCACCACCAGCACCACCAGCATCCCACTATCACCATATCCAGCACCATCAGCATCCCACTATCACCATATCCATCACCACCAGCACCACCAGCATCCTACTATCACCATATCCATCACCACCAGCACCACCAGCATCCCACTATCACCATATCCATCACCACCAGCACCACCAGCATCCCACTATCACCATATCCATTACCACCAGCACCAGCATCCTACTATCACCATATCCATCACCACCACCACCACCAGCATCCTACTATCACCATATCCATCACCATCACCACCACCACCACCAGCATCCTACTATCACCATATCCACCACCACCACCACCAGCATCCTACTATCACCATATCCATCACCACCACCATCACCAGCATCCTACTATCACCATATCCATCACCACCAGCACCACCAGCATCCCACTATCACCATATCCATCACCACCAACAGCATCCCACTATCACCATATCCATCACCACCAGCACCACCAGCATCCCACTATCACCATATCCATCACCACCACCAGCATCCTACTATCACCATATCCATCACCACCACCATCACCAGCATCCCACTATCACCATATCCACCACCACCAGCACCACCAGCATCCCACTATCACCATATCCATCACCACCACCAGCATCCCACTATCACCATATCCACCACCACCAGCATCCCACTATCACCATATCCATCACCACCAGCACCACCAGCATCCCACTATCACCATATCCATCACCACCACCAGCATCCCACTATCACCATATCCACCACCACCAGCATCCCACTATCACCATATCCACCACCACCAGCACCACCAGCATCCCACTATCACCATATCCATCGCCACCACCAGCACCAGCATCCCACTATCACCATATCCACCACCACCAGCACCACCAGCATCCTACTATCACCATATCCATCACCACCACCACCACCAGCATCCCACTATCACCATATCCACCACCACCAGCACCACCAGCATCCTACTATCACCATATCCATCACCACCACCAGCACCAGCATCCCACTATCACCATATCCACCACCACCAGCACCACCAGCATCCTACTATCACCATATCCATCACCACCACCACCACCAGCATCCCACTATCACCATATCCACCACCACCAGCACCACCAGCATCCTACTATCACCATATCCATCACCACCACCACCACCAGCATCCTACTATCACCATATCCACCACCACAAGCACCACCAGCATCCCACTATCACCATATCCACCACCAGCACCACCAGCATCCCACTATCACCATATCCACCACCACCACCACCAGCATCTCACTATCACCATATCTATCACCACCAGCATCCTACTATCACCATATCCATCACCACCGCCACCACCAGGATCCCAACCATCATCACCAACCACCACCACCACACACTGCAACCATCAAACCACTAACAGCACCACCACCACCACCACCACCACCACCATCAACCAGTATCACCACTGCCACCACCATCATCCACCATCTCCCCCCCACCATCCACCACCGCCACCAACACCACCATCAACCACCACCACCAATGCCACCAACCACCACTGCCACCACCACAACCAACAACCACTACCACATAGGCCACCAACCACTATCACCACCACCACCAGCTTCTCAACCATGATCACCATCACCACCACCACCATCAACCACCACCATTGCCATCAACCACCACCACCACCCACCAACCACAACCACCACCCATCACCCACCACAACCACCACCCACAACAACCACCACCACCCACCACAACCACCAACACCACCAACACCACCACCCACCACCACAACCACCACCCACAACAACCACCACCACCCACCACCACAACCACCACCCATCACCCACCACAACCACCACCCACAACAACCACCACCACCCAACACAACCACCACCACCACCACCACCACCACCACGACCACTACAGTAGCAGCAGTTGAGATTTCGACAATGGATCGAGGACTATTAAACTTGGAAAGGGATGTAAACATGCGCAAACCCACCGAGACATCAGTAAACATGCTCATGGGGTGAAAAGGGAAACATCTGAATGATTACGTTAAAGAATACTCACCTTAATTCCATCAGGAGGTGCCTCCGCCATTTTTACGATTGCGATATCAACTATCAAGAGGGATCGAAGTTCAGAGGAGGCTCAGCGATTCAAAACGCTGCACAGCGCTTGCGCCGTGAAACGGCTTGTTCAGAATGCGCAGCGCTGCAAAGCGCCGAATCACATGCAGCGCTTTGCAGCGCTACGCGTCCTGAACAAGCCGTTTCACGGCGCAAGCGCTGTGCAGCGTTTTGAATCGCTGAGCCTCCTGAACTTCCCTTAGGTTTCTGTCACCTGAGTGTCACCTGTGGTCGTCGGCCGATCATTCGTGAGTTAGGGACGTTTAATCAGGACAAAGTTCGTGAATCTTTGCCTATTGGGAAATAAGGGATACTTCTTCTTCGAAAAAATTAGCCAGCATTTCTCCGACAGCCTTCCGCCGAGCTGCCAGTCGCACAGGTGTTCGACGAAATTTTTTCACGTTACGAGGAAGGAATGTCAAGGGAGCTCGCTCGTGTCAACAGTCATCTAATAAAATGAAAGTAAAACAAAAATTATCACGAAACTTTTTCCCAATGAAAACAATCCTTACCAACAATCTTGAATTGTGCATTCACCGAACAAATGATCCAACAAATTATGGTTCTTCCCAGTCGGAAATAATATCATTGAACACGTCTTTTTTTCAACTCGCAAACACACACACACACACACACACACACACACACACACACACACACACACACACACACACACACACACACACACACAAGCGCGCGCCTACTCTGTCTCTGTCTCTCTCTCTGTCTCTGTCTCTGTCGCTGTCTCTGTTTCTCTGTCTCTGTCTCTGTCTCTCTCTCTGTCTCTCTCTGTGTCTCTCTCTCTCTCTCTCTCTCTCTCTCTCTCTCTCGTCTCTCTCTCTCGTCTCTCTCTCTCTCTCTCCTCTCTCTCTCTCTCTCCCTCCCTCTCTCTCTCTCTCTCCCTCTCTCTCTCTCTCTCTCTCTCTCTCTCTCTCCTCTCTCTCTCTCTCTCTCTCTCTCTCTCTCTCCCCCTCTCTCTCTCTCTCTCTCTCTCTCTCTCTCTTCTCTCTGTCTCTCTCTCTGTCTCTCTCTCTGTCTCTCTCTCTGTCTCTCTCTCTCTCTCTGTCTCTCTCTCTCTCTCTCTCTCTCTCTCTCTCTCTCTCTCTCTCTCTCTCTCTCTCTCTCTCGCTTTACTTGCTTGCTTACACACCTCCACACAAACGCCTACACATACACACACACACATATGCCTACACACACACATACACGCACGCACGCACGCACGCACACACACATGCATGCACGCACGCGCGCGCGCGCGCACACACACACACACCTTGAATTGTCTCCTTCTCCCCACGAAACCATCTCCACCGCCTCCCCTCCCCCCTTTCCCACATCTGCTATGTCCCATCCCCTTCGTATTAGGCAGAACAAAAAACAAAATAGTTGTTGTTAAGACGTACCATGGCAACCATAAATTAACAAGGTCGGTAGGTCAGCCTGAACTTGAAGATGAGGCCGGACTGAGCATGAACCAAAGTTTCTCTCACTGAAAACGCGTTTAAAACTTAAATCGTGGATTCCCTGAGTGCTCATAGGGAAGGCGAAGATGGGACAGCAAGCAATTCGTTGTTAACGGTCAATTAAACATTCATTCTTGCTTTCTTTCTTTATTGCTTCTTTTCTTTCTTGCTTGCTTCCTTCCTTCCTTCTGTTTTCTTTCTTTCTTTCATTCATTCATTCATTCATTCATTCATTCATTCATTCATTCATTCATTCATTTATTCATTCATTCATTCTTTCTTTCTTTCTTTCTTTCTCTCTGTCTTTCTTTCTTTCTTTTCTTTCTGTCTTTCTTTCTGTCTGTCTGTCTGTCTGTTTTCTTTCTTTCTTTCTCCTCCCTCCCTACCCCTCCCTCCCTCACTCCCTCCCTCTCTCCCTCCCTCCCTTCATCTTCTTCTTCTTCTTCTTCGTCGTCGTCTTTTCATCGTCGAAAAAAGTTTAGGATCAGCAGATAAAAATAGGGTCGGTTGATTTTCCATAACCACAATTTAGTGTTTTTGGCCTTAGTATCATCAGACTTACACAAGGCCATAGGTCACCACTGGCAGCGTGGCGATACGATACTTGTGGTTAAATATATCGTGACGGGGTGGGGGTGGGGAGAGGAGGGGAGGGTGGCGGGGCGGGAGCGGGGGGGGGGGAGAAAGTATGATGAGGGGAGAGAGAAGAGAAGGAGACAGAGGGGGATGTGTGGGGAGAGGAGAGGAGAGAGAGAGAGAGAGAGAGAGAGAGAGAGAGAGAGAGAGAGAGAGAGAGAGAGAGAGAGAGAGAGAGAGAGAGAGAGAGAGAGAGAGGCAGACAGACAGACAGACAGACAGACACACAGACAGACAGACAGACAAACACACAGACACACAGACAGACGCACAGACAGAACAATTTGTTGTTAAGGCTGTCCAGACCATTACAACATAACAAAACAAGCACGAGTACATACGCCGCGGTAAAGTCGTGCAAGCCTACATCGGTACTCGTGACCAGTAATGGAAGTCCGCGACGCACAGACAAACGGAAAGTGCCCCTCACGCCACTTACGACAAGGTCAAGCAGACCTAGGCTTCGTCTCCACGTACACGCTCTGCCCACTAGGTCTGTCTGCATGGCCATCGTCATTGCCGCGACGTCTCGCAGTGGATCTCCAAGGCTCAGGAGCTGGAGTGGTCTTCATGCCCCCTCCTGGCGGAGTCTGGAGAGTCTTGCGGCGATGAGCTTTCTCGCTGGAATGGGCAGCCGCTGACGGTGCCAATGAGGTCCTACATGATGTCTGAGGTGCGCTGTTTTCCTCCAGAGCACGTTGGGGAGCATACGCGCCCACAACCTCATCCCTCACATAGATCTGCCACTTTTTGTTCAGAGCGGGACAAGCTGTCGGCAAATACACGACAGCCATTAACAATGTGTGATAAGGTGCACCTATCACCAAGTGTATTGTACATCTACTGTGTTCATTCTCTATTCAATTATCCTTGCTTGTGTCTCTTCCCACCCACCCTATCCTGTGTGTGAGACCTCTCTGTGTGTCAGACTTATCTCCAACCCCAACCCCATCCTGTGTGTAATGCAAGCTGACCAGCTGACCGCTCTGGGACTCCTCCTCTGCTGTGGTCTGACAGTTGGTGCAGTTGCCTTGTCAGTCACTTGTTAGTGTGATAATTTAAGGTGCACCTATCACCAAGTGTATTGTACATCTACTGTGTTCATCCTCTATTCAATTATCCTCGCTTGTGTCTCGTCCCAACCACCCTATCCTGTGTGTCAGACCTCTGTGTGTGAGACCTCTCTGTGTGTCAGACCTCTCTCCAACCCTCCCATCCCGTGTGCAATACAAGCTGACCGCTCTGGGATTCCTCATAGTTGGTGCAGTTGCCCCTGTCAGTCACTTGTTAGATTAGCGTGACCCGAGGCTAGTGAACAGTTTCCCCACTCTGGCATCCAAAGTCTAACATTAATTTTTTATTATAAATCTTATATTCTCCCTCAAGTAAGACAGCTTCTTGCAACGGCATATGATTAATTCAATAGACTGTTATGCTGAATGAGACAACATTTGTGAGAAGTAATTTCAAAGCAACTTAAATTAAATAATCTTCCTTTCTTCCAATTTGAATCACGAAACCAGGAGCCAGGGTTAGGATCTGGAAAACACTCCAAGCCCTGGCTCCTGTGAGGTCCGTGCATCCGCTTGTTCCGGGGGGACCAGCACACAAGCCAGGCAGACCATTGGACCACCTGGGTCCAGAAGTTCATGTACCAAGAACTTTTACCAGCAGCCAATATAGAGTGGAAAGTAACTCCACTTCGCCCCTGCGTCTTCCTTTACTTCACCCTC
>JAWQFJ010034778.1:0-5000 GCA_034096865.1 Theodoxus fluviatilis | reverse complement strand
ACGTTTGGGCTGAAGATAACTTTTTTTCACTCTCTCTCTCTCTCTCTCTCTCTCTCTCTCTCTCTCTCTCTCTCTCTCTCTCTCTCTCTCTCTCTCCTCTGCGGGTTGCAGATGGAACATGATAGTCTAATATCAAGGAATCCATGTCACTGGAGTCATCTATGCATTACTGGAAGAACACACATGACCTCAAAATTACTGTCCTAGGAAAAAATGAAAATAAAATTGTGCTAAATCAATTTGAAAAAGACATGTTAAGAAATATTAGTTTCTACATGGACAATTTCAAGACACAATTTAGAAAGGAGTTTGGATCTTTCTCATTGGAGTAAAGGAAATAATTTTAGCATGAATAATAATGATGTTAACAGTGATGATGAATAATTGATGTTGCACTACTGCTTACCTTGGCAGTACTACAACATAGCACAATAAAAACAATGCAATACGTGTACATCTTTATTGTTGTTATATTAAAAAATCGTCTTGTCCACAACACAAATGTACAAAGTCAACACTGAATAACACATGGGGCTCTGTGGCCGAGTGGTTAGCCCGCTAGACCTACAGTCGCTTGCGGCCAGTGGGTACGGCGTTCGAAGCTGCGCGGTTTCCAGAGTTGCATCCTTGAGCAAGATGCTTAACTCGCATTGTTTCTCCCCACCCAGGAGTAAAACCGGGTACCTGTGAGGGCAATATTGGCAAAAACGTTGTGCGATTAACCCTTGTATGCGGCCAAGCGCCAGCATCGGGTTGGAATACTCCCCAGGGAGCGGAGTTGGTGCTGGTACCTGACTGTGTGCGTCTTAAATGTCTGTCACTATGTTTGTTGTGAGGTACCAGTGAGGATTGATCAAGATGCCCAGTGATCAGGGGGTAAAGTGTAAGCGGTTTGAGACCCAGACAAAGGGTGTAAGTCGCTATAAAAAACCACACCTTTACCTTTACATGCATGTTGTATATTGCAACTGAATAAAAAGCCATTTTTTCATGTAAAAATAGAACATACTTTTATATAGCGAGTATAAAAAATAGTTTGTTAAATGTTTGACGGTTAAACAAGAAGGGCAAAGCCCAAACGACTCACATGCTGAGAGGATGTGAAAAATGGCTGTTTTTTAGACAACATTTACGGCCCCGGCGACCTTGACCTTGAAACAAGGTCAAGTCACTATGTATGTTTTTTGACGCCTTGTCATCATACACCATCATGCCAAATTGGGTGTTGATAGACTTAACAGTCTCCGAGAAAAATCCAACGTTACAGTTTTTTTTTACGGATTACAGGGCGCCCGGACGCCCGGACGGACGACACAGGTGACCTAGTATGAAAGTATAACATGTGTACTACAATGTTATGAAGTTTGGAAGAGTTATCTTTCATAGATCAGGGTCAAGGTCACTTCAAAATATGTATACAATCCAACTTTAAAGAGCTCCTGTGACCTTGACCTTGAAGCAAGGTCAAACTGGTATCAAAAGATAGGGATTACTTTGCCCTATATACCATTTATAGGTCAGGCATCCAATCTCAAAAACTTCAGAGACAATAGGGAAAATGTGAAAAATGTCTGTTTTTTAGACAATATTTACGGCCCCTGCGACCTTGACCTTGAAGCAAGGTCAAGTCACTAAGTATGTTTTTTGACGCCTTGTCATCATACACCATCATGCCAAATTGGGTGTTGATAGACTTAAAAATGTCCGAGAAAAATCCAACGTTAAAGTTTTTTACGGACGACAGTACGCCCGGACGGACGAAAAGGGTGAGTACATAGACTTACTTTTGCTTCGCATGTGAGTCAAAAAGCTTTTCTGTGTTATGTGTTGTACAAATTTATTTACGCATTGCTTGAACACAATTTGGCATTCTCGTCAATAATAACAACAACAAAACTAACAACGACAAGCAATTAAGGAGAGAGGCAGACAGATTACAAAGTTGTCAGGCAATCGAGACACATGGGCAATGGATAGATTGAAAGAATGACAGGCATGCATGTCACGTGCCTTTTACAGCTCGCACTTTAACCGAGAGAAATATCTAACCAAACGGTACAAAAAAATATAGAAATACGCGAAAGTAAGGTAAAAATCATACAATTCATTTCGTTTCTAAAGGAAAGGAAAACCATAGGACAACCACTACTCCATTCACAAATATAGTGCGGAAAGTACTCCTGCAATGCAGGATCAACGAACTATAATCCACAAAAAGAAGAGAAGAAAACAGAGACAAGCCTCACCTGTAGTCGCTAACAACCCGCCACAAACTCAAGCAATGTAGGGGAAAGACAAAATCAAGTTTCCGCTACAATCACGAATGAAGTGCGCCATAAACTCAGTAATGCAGGAACAAGGCGGAAACAAGTTTCCCCTGCAATTATGCAACACCGTGCGCTAACTTAGTAATGCCGAAATAGCAACAGTTTCCCTTTGCAATTACGGAACAAGAATCACAAACCATGCGCTACAGTGCTAGTAAACACATTTTCCCCGGGAATATTACCAACAATACGCTACAAATCCAGTAATGCAGGAACAAGGCGGAAACAAGTTTCCCCTGCAATTATGCAACACTGTGCGCTAATGTAGTAATGCAGAAATAAGACAATAGCAAGTTTCTCCACCTCTGCAATATTATCAACAATACGCTACAAACCCCACAATGCAGGAACAAGGCGGAAACAATTTTGCCCTGGAATATATTAACAACAATATGCTACAAACCCCACAATGCAGGAACAAGGCGGAAACAAGTTTCCCCTGCAATATTACCAACAATATGCTACATACCCCACAATGCAGGAACAAGGCGGAAACAAGTTTCCCCTGCAATTGTGCAACACCGTGCGCTAACTTAGTAATGCCGAAATAGGAACAGTTTCCCTTTGCAATTACGGAACAAGAATCCCAAACCATGCGCTACAGTGCTGGTAAACAAATTTTCCCCTGGAATAATACCAACAATACGCTACAAATCCAGTAATGCAGGAACAATGCGGAAACAAATTTCCCCTGCAATTACCAACAGTACGCTACAAATCCAGTAATGCAGGAACAAGGCGGAAACAAGTTTCCCCTGGAATATTACCAACAATACGCTACAAACCCCACAATGCAGGAACAAGGCGGAAACAAGTTTCCCCTGGAATATTACCAACAATAGGCTACAAACCTCACAATGCAGGAACAAGGCGGAAACAAGTTTCCCCTGCAATATTACCAACAATAGGCTACAAACCCCACAATGCAGGAACAAGGCGGAAAAAAATTTCTCCTGCAATTAACAACAATACGCTACAAACCTCACAATGCAGGAACAAGGCGGAAACAAGTTTCCCCTGCAATTACACAACACTGTGAGCTAACGCAGTAATCAACAATAATACAGAAAAAAGTTAAACAACACTTCTCGGTGATACAAAGATGACAAATTGGGTCAGCAGGAGTCTAGACTACCACTAACGACTCCGCTTCCTTCTGTACTCACGCGAGAAGACACCAGTAGGACACAAAGCAGTCCTTTAAACACCAGTAGGACACAAAGCAGTCCTTTAAACACCAGTAGGACACAAAGCAGTCCTTTAAACACCAGTAGGACACAAAGCAGTCCTTTAAACACCAGTAGGACACAAAGCAGTCCTTTAAACACCAGTAGGACACAAAGCAGTCCTTTAAACACCAGTAGGACACAAAGCAGTCCTTTAAACACAAGTAGGACACAAAGCAGTCCTTTAAACACCAGTAGGACACAAAGCAGTCCTTTAAACACCAGTAGGACACAAAACAGTCCTTTAAACACCAGTAGGACACAAAACAGTCCTTTAATTTAAACACCAGTAGGACACAAAGCAGTCCTTTAAACACCAGTAGGTCACAAAGCACTCCTTTAAACACCAGTAAGACACAAAGCAGTCCTTTAAACACCAGTAGGACACAAAGCAGTCCTTTAAACACCAGTAGGACACAAAGTAGTCCTTTAAACACCAGTAGGACACAAAACAGTCCTTTAAACACCAGTAGGACACAAAGCAGTCCTTTAAACACCAGTAGGACACAAAGCAGTCCTTTAAACACCAGTAGGACACAAAGCAGTCCTTTAAACACCAGTAGGACACAAAGCAGTCCTTTAAACACCAGTAGGACACAAAGCAGTCCTTTAAACACCAGTAGGACACAAAGCAGTCCTTCAAACACCAGTAGGTCACAAAGCAGTCCTTTAAACACCAGTAGGACACAAAGCAGTCTAGTGACAATTTAGAACCCTTTGGAGCGAGACACACACCCAGGGATTGGTCGGGGTTTTGGATGAGGAAATCCCCATTATGGGCCACACAGTGTCATCAGCCTCTCGAAAGCAGGGAGAGAAGGTCTCCGATACCACAGCTCATTCTGTGAACCCGAGTCAGTAGGTGAAGTCTCTAGTGAACTAGAATGACCTCAACTAAGACTCGTCCTCTCCGTCTGTACGACTCACGCTCTCACTCCTATTTCACTGCCCCCCCCTCCCCCCTCCAGCCACCCCACCCCCCACCCCCGTGAGCTGGAGCTCGACTCACCCCACGCAAGCATCTTGCACAAAGAAACTCATATCACCCCGTGACAGAACCACATTTCCTGAAAGACCCGTCATTCGCAGCACGACCCGAACGAGAAAACAACAAACCTGACAGCTGCTAAAACATTCGGCGGGTAACAATGCATACATACAAACACATTATGTTTAAAAATTGACATGTGGCTGGGCTAAGTATTATCACATGTAAACTCTAACAAATAAATGCATGTGTTTGTAAATATGTTACAAGTGAAACAGCAGCAGCAGCAGCAACAACAACAACAACAAGCCTCAACTCGAGACTAGCTAATCCTCTGGATTCTAAGCAATACTCACTTGATATTGTGTGAGCAAGTTCTGGAATATTGATTTTAAGATCAAAGCATGTACATGTACAGACAAGTAGGATGACAGGGTTCATACTCACAATTTCATAAAA
>JAWQFJ010034776.1:5000-11750 GCA_034096865.1 Theodoxus fluviatilis | reverse complement strand
CAGATCTGCGCGTCTGGTCTCGATACCGACTCGATTACCCTGGTTTCATTGATCAGAAGGATCACTTGAGCTGGTTTGAGCTGGTTTGAGCTGGTTTGAGCTGGTTTGAGTTGCACCAAGTCAAGCTCCGACCTCCCTCCTCACCCGCCCGACGTGAATCTCGTTGCAAGTGGCGGTGGGTCTAACGTGACCCCAACCCACAGAGTCCTTTCATCAATGTAAACGATGGACATTAATTTTATAACAGGTACCAGAAAGCGATTAAAGCGGCAGAAAAATTGAGGCTTTATTTATATTGCTGCTGTTGTTGTTGTTGTTTTCGGCGGTGGTCATGAGTATCGCAGACAGAAAATGATGAGTTCTGAATGTCACACCTATATAAAAAGTCAGAGGGAGAAGAGCGACGCTTTCAAACCTTCTTGTCAGACCAGGGGGACAGAACAACTGGCAGTGCAGGGCGAAAATGTCGGCAGCCGAAGGAGGCGCGGACTGGAGCTCACAGCCAAAGTGACAAATTGCGAGATCTACATATGTTTGTAACATCTGGAATGGGCATTGACCTAAACCGGGGAGCTAAGAATAAACCCACTGTAGTGAGTTTGGCGGATCACGTATCACGGTGGCGCCTTGATCTCGTATCTCTAGGATTTCTGCACTCTCAAACCAAATAACTATATGATACCTTTTTTATTTTGGGGAACAAGAACATTCGTTCGGGCATAACTATATGCAGCGTCTTTGATAATGGTGATGAATAATGTGCAAGAAACATTTTGAAATAGTTTTCATACTTTTTACCTGTAGGGCAATTGCATTTGTCTATTCATAACTCCCTGATTTAGTTCTGTAAACATTCAGGATATGACAGCCCACAACAATCCCCTTAACATCAGTTTGTGTTTTTGTTTGCGTTGGAAAGCGGGCCTTTTCGTCCTGCCATAAGTGTTTTTCCGCGACTCTCAACCCAAGCAATGGACTAAAAAGGGGGGATGAGAGGGATTGGGGGGTGGGGGTGGGGGGCGGTCGGGAAGGGGGGGGGGGGGGGGCGGGGAGAATTGTGGCAATGGTATGTGTGCCGCTTTTTCAAAATAGTGAGTATTCATTTTTAATACTTAAGAGTTATGGTATACATGTATTTGTAAGCAGATATGTCGAAAAACTTTGTTTTGTGTAACAGGAGGGGAGAGAGAGAGAACTTGAACATGAATTTGAAATGTTATTGACGAGGTCATCAGCCCATTGAGGGAGGGAGGGAGGGAGGGAGGGAGGGAGGGAGGAAGGGAGGGAGGGAGGGGGGGGAGAGAGAGAGAGAGAGAGAGAGAGAGAGAGAGAGAGGAGAGAGAGAGAGAGAGAGAGAGAGAGAGAGAGAGATTGATTGATTGATTTATTGATTGATTGTCCTTATTGAGGCCGACGACCCAAATAATTGCATGATACAGGTAAAAGCAAACAACTGCTAGTAAAACGCATGACATGTCCAGACTGGGCCTGTGGAGTCATTTGCGTACCTACTCCAGAGATACGCGTGGAGCCAGTCATCCTTGACACCAAGGGACTACCGACGGCATGTGCGGCATATGTACATGTACACATCCTTCGCTGTGAAGTCATAATACATACCTTATGAAACATGTTGTGCTAAAATTACATATAACCGTTAAACTACATAGCTTGATACTACGATATCAAGCACAGTTGTGTTAAAATGTACATATCGTGGATGTGAATTACTACAGTTACATCACACTGAATGCACTCAGGGTACAAATCTCACTGAAACAGAATGCTTCAGGTACAACTCATTAAGAGACCACCACCTTGGCACTTAGATTTAGAATATAGTTATTAAGCTTGGTTGCTTACTGTGATCGCAGGGGTCTCACATCGCAATTTATAAGCATAGAAAATGTACATAGCTACGTCACGTGTCTTAAGAGAAAGAGAGAGAGAGACATAGAGAGACAGACAGACAGACAGACAGACAGACAGACAGACAGACAGACAGACAGACAGAGAAAAAGACAGAGTGAGATATAGTGAGATATAGTGAGAGAGAGAGAGAGAGACAGAGAGAGACAGAGAGAGAGACAGAGAGAGAGCGAGAGCGAGAGAGAGAGAGAGAAAAAAAAGAGAGAGAGACAGAGAGAGAGAGAGAGAGAGAGAGAGAGAGAGAGAGAAAGAGAGACAGAGAGAGATAGAGAAAGAGAAAGAGAGAAAGAGAGAGAGAAAGAGAGACAGAGAGAGAGACAGAGAGAAAAAAAGAGAGAGAGACAGAGAGACAGAGAGAGAGAAAGAGAGACAGAGAGAGATAGAGAGAGAGACAGAGAGAGATAGAGAGATAGAGAGAGAGAAAGAGAGAGAGAGAAATAGAGAGAGACAGAGAGAGATAGAGAGAGACAGAGAGAGATAGATAGAGAGAGAGACAGATAGAGAGATAGAGAGAGAGGAGAGCAGAGAGCGAGAAGGGGAGACGAAGAGCGGAGAGAGAGAGAGGACAGAGAGAGGAAGGGGGAGGAGAGGAGAAGGAGGCGGACGAAGAGAGATGTGAGAGAGAGAGGAGAGCAGGATGAGAGAGGGAAGTAGATGGAGAGGAGAGATAGAGGATGAGGAGCGAGAGAGAGAGGGGACGACGAGAAGGAATAGAGGAGAGAGACGAGAGTGGAGAGAGATCGAGGACAGGAGAGAGGAGAGAGAGGGGGAGAGGCAGAGGGCGAGGGATGAGAAGCCAGATGAGATGAGAGGGAGAGACGAGCGAGAGATGAGAGAGGGAGAAGGACGAGTACGATGGAGACGAGAGAGAGAAGGGAGACGAGAGAGACGAGAGAGGAGGACGGAGAGGAGAGAGAAGTTTAGAGGGCGAGAGAGAGCGCCAAGCAAAGCGCTGCAACGACGCAAAATTGGGACACTGGGACACCAGACACAAATCAAGACCAACTATCGCAAGACAGGAGTGCTCTCCTTCCAGCCTTGGTAGAACACCCACCTCGTCCGCTTTGCCTCCCCCCCCCTCTCTCTCTCTCTCTCTCTCTCTCTCTCTCTCTCTCTCTCTCTCTTTCTCTCTCTCTCTCTCTCTCTTTCTCTCTCTCTCTCTCTCTCTCACCTCGCACACACACACACACACACACACACACACACACACACACACACAACACACACACACACACACGCACACACACACACACACACGCACACACACACATACCCACACTTACACACTCTCACACACACACACACACACACACACACACACACACACGCACACACACAAGCACACACACACACACACACGCACACACACACATACCCACACTTACACACTCACACACACACACACACACACACACACACACACGCACACACACAAGCACACTCACACGCATACACAGACATACACACGCGCGCACACACATACACAAACATACACACGCACTCACGCGCGCGCACACACACACACACACACACATTCATGCCCACTTTGCATGGCTCTCTCCTTCCTCCACTCCCACCCCCACCCCTACTGCTGGTCCCCATCCCATCTATCATTCCCCCCCCCTCCCTCCCCCCCCCCTCTTTTCCACATCATCTTCGTTCCCCCTATTTCACCCCAGCCCCCAACCATCTCCTGACCATCATCTTCCATCCCCTCCGACTCCCTTGCTTCTTTTGTGTGTCCCAGTTGCCATAGATCTTCACTCACCCAATCCAATTCAATCCACCCTCTCTCCGTCCTTTTCTGTTTTCCCTCTGTATCCCCAGTCCCCCACACACTCAGCTCTCCCCAGCCCTACACCTTGCTGACCTGCAGACAGGGTTGCTTCCCTTGAAGACCGGACACGAGGCCGAGTGCTGACCAGGGAGACTCCAGGCTTATCTGGACGCGTGCCGTCTGGACAGGAGGGGCGTCGTGGACAGCGCTGACCTTTGCCTCTTGACCCCCACATTTTCGCCTTTGAAGTTCCTCCGCTTTTCCTCCTTCCTTTCTTTTCTCACCTTCTTTCTCACCTTCTTTTCTCTCTCACCTTCTTTTCTCACCTTCTTTTCTCACTTTCTTTTCTCACCTTCTTTTCTCTCTCACCTTCTTTTCTCGCTTTCTTTTCTCACCTTCTTTTCTCTCTCACCTTCTTTTCTCACCTTCTTTTCTCACCTTCTTTGCTCACCTTCTTTCTCACCTTCTTTTCTCACCTTCTTTTCTCACCTTCTTTTCTCACCTTCTTTTCTCACCTTCTTTTCTCACCTTCTTTCTCACCTTCTTTTCTCTCTCACCTTCTTTTCTCACCTTCTTTTCTCACCTTCTTTTCTCACCTTCTTTCTCACCTTCTTTTCTCTCTCACCTTCTTTTCTCACCTTCTTTTCTCACTTTCTTTTCTCACCTTCTTTTCTCTCTCACCTTCTTTTCTCACTTTCTTTTCTCACCTTCTTTTCTCTCTCACCTTCTTTTCTCACCTTCTTTTCTCACTTTCTTTTCTCACCTTCTTTTCTCTCTCACCTTCTTTTCTCGCTTTCTTTTCTCACCTTCTTTTCTCTCTCACCTTCTTTCTCACCTTCTTTTCTCACCTTCTTTGCTCACCTTCTTCTCACCTTCTTCTCACCTTCTTTTCTCACCTTCTTTCTCTCTCACCGTCCTTTCTCACCTTACTTTCTCACCATCTTTTCTCTCTCACCTTCTTTTCTCACCTTCTTTTCTCACCTTCTTTTCTCTCTCACCTTCTTTTCTCACCTTCTTTTCTCACCTTCTTTTCTCACCTTCTTTTCTTCTTTCTCACCTTCTTTTCTCACCTTCTTTCTCACCTTCTTTTCTCACCTTCTTTTCTCACCTTCTTTTCTCACCTTCTTTCTCACCTTCTTTTCTCACTTTCTTTTCTCACCTTCTTCTTCTCAGCTTTCTTTTCTCACCTTCTTTCTCTCTCACCTTCTTTTCTCACCTTCTTTTCTCACCTTCTTTGCTCACCTTCTTTCTCACCTTCTTTTCTCACCTTCTTTTCTCACCTTCTTTTCTCACCTTCTTTTCTCACCTTCTTTCTCACCTTCTTTCTCACCTTCTTTTCTCACCTCTTTTCTCACCTTCTTTTCTCACCTTCTTTCTCACCTTCTTTCTCACCTTCTTTTCTCACCTTCTTTTCTCACCTTCTTTTCTCACCTTCTTTCTCACCTTCTTTCTCACCTTCTTTTCTCACCTTCTTTTCTCACCTTCTTTTCTCACCTTCTTTCTCACCTTCTTTCTCACCTTCTTTTCTCACCTTCTTTTCTCACCTTCTTTTCTCACCTTCTTTTCTCACATTCTTTTCTCATCTTCTTTTCTCACCTTCTTTTCTCACCTTCTTTTCTCACCTTCTTTTCTCACCTTCTTTTCTCACCTTCTTTTCTCACCTTCTTTTCTCACCTTCTTTTCTCACCTTCTTTTCTCACCTTCTTTTCTCACCTTCTTTTCTCACCTTCTTTTCTCACCTTCTTTTCTCACCTTCTTTTCTCACCTTCTTTCTCACCTTCTTTCTCACCTTCTTTTCTCTCCTTCTTTTCTCACCTTCTTTTCTCACCTTCTTTTCTCACTTTCTTTTCTCTCTCACCTTCTTTTCTCTCTCACCTTCTTTTCTCTCTCACCTTCTTTTCTCTCCTTCTTTTCTCTCTCACCTTCTTTTCTCACCTTCTTTTCTCACTTTCTTTTCTCACCTTCTTTTCTCACCTTCTTTTCTCACCTTCTTTTCTCACTTTCTTTTCTCTCTCACCTTCTTTTCTCTCTCACCTTCTTTTCTCGCTTTCTTTTCTCACCTTCTTTTCTCTCTCACCTTCTTTTCTGACCTTCTTTTCTCTCTCACCTTCTTTTCTCGCTTTCTTTTCTCACCTTCTTTTCTCTCTCACCTTCTTTTCTCACCTTCTTTTCTCTCTCACCTTCTTTTCTCACCTTCTTTTCTCACCTTCTTTTCTCACATTCTTTTCTCATCTTCTTTTCTCACCTTCTTTTCTCACCTTCTTTTCTCACCTTCTTTTCTCACCTTCTTTTCTCACCTTCTTTTCTCACCTTCTTTTCTCTCTCACCTTCTTTTCTCACCTTCTTTTCTCTCTCACCTTTTCTCACCTTCTTTTCTCTCTCACCTTCTTTTCTCACCTTCTTTTCTCTCTCACCTTCTTTTCTCACCTTTTTCTCTCTCTCACCTTTTCTCACCTTCTTTTCTCACCTTCTTTTCTCTCTCACCTTCTTTTCTCACCTTCTTTTCTCTCTCACCTTTTCTCACCTTCTTTTCTCACCTTCTTTTCTCACCTTCTTTTCTCTCTCACCTTCTTTTCTCACCTTCTTTTCTCACCTTCTTTTCTCACCTTCTTTTCTCTCTCACCTTCTTTTCTCACCTTCTTTTCTCTCTCACCTTCTTTTCTCACCTTCTTTTCTCACCTTCTTTTCTCTCTCACCTTCTTTTCTCACCTTCTTTTCTCTCTCACCTTCTTTTCTCACCTTCTTTTCTCACCTTCTTTTCTCACCTTCTTTTCTCACCTTCTTTTCTCACCTTCTTTTCTCACCTTCTTTTCTCACCTTCTTTTCACTTCTTTCTCTTCTTTTCTCTCTCACCTTCTTTTCTCACCTTCTTTTCTCACCTTCTTTTCTCACCTTCTTTTCTCACCTTCTTTTCTCACCTTCTTTTCTCACCTTCTTTTCTCACCTTCTTTTCTCACCTTCTTTTCTCACCTTCTTTTCTCACCTTCTTTTCTCATCTTCTTTTCTCTCTCACTTTCTTTTCTCACTTTCTTTTCTCACTTTCT
>JAWQFJ010034776.1:0-2500 GCA_034096865.1 Theodoxus fluviatilis | reverse complement strand
ATCCGCCTCTGGGTTGGGGGTAGCACCCCCCCCTCTGGGTTGGGGGTAGCACAACCCCCCTCTGGGTTGGGGGTAGAACAATCCCCCTCTGGGTTGGGGGTAGCACAATCCCCCTCTGGGTTGGGGGTAGCACAACCCCCCTCTGGGTTGGGGGTAGCACAACCCCCCTCTGGGTTGGGGGTAGAACAACCCCCCTCTGGGTTGGGGATAGAACTCACCCACCGCGTCTCACTACGCGATTCCTCAAAGGCGAATAGGGACATCGCAAGGTGACTCGATCTCGTTCTACCAGCCACTGTGATTGTTCATGATCAAAGACCTTATATAGCCTACAAATGCTGATAGACCGTAAAAATCCCTCAATTTTGCCTCATGTTAGTGGAAGTGGTACCTGACTGTCAGTGTTAATATATTTATAGAAAACTGGTCTACATCCCATTTCCCTTTAACAGCACCTGAAAATTTCTGTCAATCTGCAGCTTTTAGTAAAATGATTTATTTTTAAATGCATTCTAATGCGAGTGGTGATTTTCCAGAGCATTCAGATTTCTCTCATGTCAAATCTCAAAAATACCCGATTAAATTGCACCGAAACATCCGATTCAAAAACTGCTTTACCATCTTCAAGAGCTGGGAATTTTCTTTTAGAAATATTACGTAAGTCAAAATCGACCTAGGGTACATTGCAATTCAATTAATAGGGCGGGGACACAATAGCGATTCCTTAATAGAACGAGGGGGAAACTTTCGGATCCCAGCAATCGCATTTGAGTGGTGCACTCTCCGATCCGTTCATCAGGATCCATCCGTACTTACACAGGCATAATGTGATCATTTGATCCGGAAAGTATCAACAAGAGGGACCTGAAAATCATTCTGCCCGAATTTCCCAACAATGAAAACCAATTAGTACCAATAGGGTTTGTTCTATTTTGGCATGTATGCAGACAATTAATGAGGCCGATCAGCCAATGAGAAGTTTCGTACCAAACTGTTTTGGCAGGTATACCCTGATCCGAAAGTCCTACCGAAACGCCAAGCTCTTCAGTTTTGATCAGCGCGCTCCACAGAACAGCATCGCCATGAGATAGACAGTGAGGCACAGAGGAGCAGCATCGCCATCATTCAGCGTGGCTGAGACTAGTGAATATAGTCTCAGCAACAGGTTGGTCACGTGATAGCCTAAATTCTTCCATAACATGCATACCACCGTTCTGAACAGCCACGCTGAATGCCATATCACATCGTGAGTGTATTCCTCCGCTTGTTGTGATACACTCCATACTGGCAGCCATTTTTCCGTCAGTTCATTTTCTAAACATCGATTTCCCATGAATGTAAAACTTGTGTGCGGTAAAATTCGAATCACAAGAGTGTAATATTGTGAACTCTACTAATTATAAGGACTTTGAATACAACAGCAATATTTATACTTCATTGAGCGAGTTCGGAGGGTCAGAGTCGATCTCTGGTTGTGAATTCTTGTCAGCAAACCGTTAGATGACAACTAAAGACGCTTCAGCGTTTGTGTGAACAGTGATTACACGTACCTTGTCAGCAAACCGTCAGATGTCAATTCAACACTGTCTAGTTTCGCTGGATAAGCAGTGAATCAGAAAATGGCTTTAACTTCAGCTCCAAAGAAAAGAAAAAGAACAGAAATGACACCCAAAGACAAAGTGGACTTGCTTGATCGCTACCGAGAGCTAAATTCTAAAAGTTTGAGGGAGGGTGCTGACATTTTGGGTGTGTCGGTTTCATTTCTGTGCCAGACACTGAAAAAAGAAGATGAACTTAGGGCTGATATCGCAGAGGGCTCCAGTCAAGGCCAAAGGAAGCGTCGGCGCTGCGGGAAGGATAAAGAGACAGAAGATGGCTTAAAGCGGTGGTTCGACTCTATCCAAGCGCGCAACACACCTGTAAACGGCCCAATCCTGTGTCAGAAGGCGGAACAGATTGCTTCCCAGCTTGGTCGCTCCGAATTCAAAGCTACAAATGGGTGGTTTAACAGGTGGAAGAAACGCAACGGCTTGGTGAAGCGGGAAGTGCCGGTTAATAAAAACGCCGCTTATTAAAAACACTTTTGTTCGATCCCAATGTGTTTTTAATAAGCGGCGACTACTGTATATACACAATCGCACGTGCGTAAGGCAGTTTACAACCTTATAGACACGTTCGCGCTAAAAGTAGTTCTCAAATGATTTCCTGAAAATCTCATAGATTAGTTTTATTAGAACACCAAATTTGTGTTTATCTATCGGTATAAATAATTGGAGTGAAATAGAATCGCCTCTTTTTACTCTCAATGGTCTTCTGATCATGTTGAATTTTGATTGGTAGAATCATTGGAATGTGGATTCGAAGTCACGTGACCAACCTGTGTCAGAGATAGTATTACATCTCTGTGTTCAGAATGCATCGCCATGAGATAGACAGTGAGGCACAGAGGAGCAGCATCGCCATGAGATAGACAGTGAGGCACAGAGGAGCAGCATCGCCA
>JAWQFJ010034771.1:10000-11720 GCA_034096865.1 Theodoxus fluviatilis | reverse complement strand
CTGTCGGCCAGCAGCTTTTCCTACATGTGACTCAAGGAGTGGCTATGTACACGGTAGGGGTCAGACTGGTCGCCAGTTATGCAAGTTTCACGCGCACGAACGAGGAAACTGGTCGATACTTAGAACAGTCCATTTTTTCCGTTTGGCCTACTTCACTGCAGACCTGCTGCTCCACGTCCTTCTCGTGCTTGCCGTGTCGCCCGCGGTGTCTTCCGGTTTGTTGTGTCTGGCTGCTTGCTGGCTGTTGAACTGCGATGGAGCTTTCGTTGATGGAACCCTAGCAGCTGGAGGATCAGGCATCTGGCTGGTGGGGCGTCGTCCTTCACTGGGGGCGACATGTGTGTATGGTGGCTTTGATAAAGTAGCCTCGGAGACTATTAGAATGATATCCGATTCCACCATTAGTTCGAAAGCATCCTATATGACTGCCCTTGTCCTTACAGAACTCATTACTTTCTGTCCATTTCTCCATCTCAAGAGCATCACGACCAATCGGGCCTCAAACTCCCCCAAAAACTATTTGTCGTCACTAGCTGGCTGATCCGTAGTGGCGCAACCTCTGTTGGTGGAAAAAAGAATCCATCTGCACATCAGCACTAGCAGGATTTTCAGTATTACTTGCTGTATCAGCAGCTGTGTCTGCAGTGAAGCCTGCGGGGACAACACTACTTCAAAATATGTTGGCAAACATACAAATGGCAAGACACACATACGGCAGCCACCGCACGATACCCCCCTCCTAAGCTGGAACCCATGACCGTGGACATAATTCTTCGCCTGTGTCAGAGAGAGAGAGAGAGAGAGAGAGAGAGAGAGAGAGAGAGAGAGAGCTAGAGGGAGAGAGATAATACACTTGTGGGGTTTTCCGTTGCCCAGTCCACATCAAAGAGAATATCAGTTAATATCTGCTTTGTTTCTGCGATTTCTAGATTAGCCTAATATGACCACCATCACATTGCTTTTTAGTTAAATATTTTTTTTAATTTTACTGACCTCTGACAGCATCAAGTCTTTCAAATCATCCTGATTTGCAGGGAGGGTATCGATACTCTTTGGAACAGGGCTGCGCTCTACTCCGGCGATGTGCACGAGCAATGCAATACAACAAAAACCGTCATGCCTTTTGAAAGCATGTAGCCGGAGATGAGTTTGGTGGCACAAATCTCTCCCTTGCCCCCGCCAAATATACTGATGCGAACTCGATAGTCATCGAGCAATATCCCCATTGCAACGTCACCGATTGCGGAATGCGCAATCGAGCGAACGAGTGATCACACAGGGACAAACGTCCACAGTTCTCAGAAAGAAATAGAGAAGAGGACTGGAGGAGGAATTTGGAAAATAAAACTGAAATCTAGGTTATCACAGTCACTTGCATAATGAGTCAGTCATGACCGTTCATCAATAGAGACCTCCTTTGGAAACAATGTTGAATTTGCGGTATGAATATCAGTCTTGCTAGATCTAGTTTGTGCTTATTGCCGAAACGAGAGAGAGAGAGAGAGAGAGAGAGAGAGAGAGAGAGAGAGAGAGAGAGAGAGAGACAGACAGAGAGAGACAGAGAGAGACAGACAGGCAGACAGACAGACACACAGACACACAGACAGAAAGACAGACAGACAGAAAGACAGACAAACACACAAACAGACACACAGGCAGAGAGACACACAGACAGACAGACACACATATAGACACTCAGGCAGACACACATATAGACACT
>JAWQFJ010034771.1:0-5000 GCA_034096865.1 Theodoxus fluviatilis | reverse complement strand
ATGTTTTTATATAAGAAAGCTGACGGAAATTTTACTTGTACTGTTCATTTTACCCGTTGGGAGTTGAGTATGTGAAGAATAGATGAAATTTTATAAGATTGGGTAATTTAGGATGTTGTGTTTGAGCCATATACAAAGGTACCATTTTTTATTTTTTTATTTTTTACTCCTGTTACGGGCATGTTTTATGTTGAAATATAAAGACTTGTACGTAACCCGGGACCTGTTTTATTTCATTTATGTGGATCCCCGTAACACCAAGATGTATAGGATAGGGGTAGTTTTTCCCCGTCGGTACATGATCACCAAACTGTTGCTACTTCACAATGAAAAGTTCACTCCAAGTAGAAACACGCACTCCATGCGGGACAGAGTTTCGAGAGCCACTTCGAGGTCGAATCGTGTATGGAGTGTTCAGTGCGTGACCAGTGCCACGCACACAGTGAGCAACGGTATTGAACATACACACATGCACAGAAAGATGGGAGCGAGCAAATGATCTGGGTAATATGACAGGAAGTCGAGGGCAGCGCGACAGACATGTTACCGGTCTCATAAACACAAACAAACACACACACATTATACAGAGAGAGAGATAGAGAGAGAGACAGAGAGACAGAGAGAGAGAGAAAGAGAGTCAGAGATAGACAGAGACAGAACGACAGAGAGAGAGAGAGAGAGAGAAAGAGAGAGAGAGAGAAATCCAATCGAATGATTGACCTATCTTACCAAGCCGGTGGCAGATGAATGATACACGGAGTCAGAATGCGAGCACTTATCACTCATTTCTTCCTCACATTGACGCACGGCAAACAAAAGATCATAGGACAGAGACACCATGTCAGATGATCTAATGGACGGAGATGTTTTCATTGATAACTGCACGAAAACTCTAAAATTAATGTCGGGAAGATACTTTGATCAATGCAGCCATAAAGGCTAGAGAGAGACAGATACCGGAAACTGCCGGAGTGAAGCGGTTGGCGAGTGAGATAAAATGTTTGATCTCGTTAAAATTTGCCGTCCTTTGCATCGCCGCTAGGCTTCCGAAACCGTGCGACTGTCCTGCCGACCTTCGCTACCAGCTCCCTGGTGCAGTCAAGGCAGAAAAACCTGCAGAGGGAGCACTGAGGAGGAGAGAGGGAGGTTCAAAGTCTATGGAAAGTAGCCACACCTTGCACTATGGTACGAACAGTACTTCATTCAGAGTTTTAGTCAGAATGAAAGAAGCCCAGTAGCTGCAACTTTTTGTGACACTTAGAAGTGACAGCTACAGAGGGAATATAACAGTGGCGAAATCAACCTTAACACCGCCTGATGAATCAAGGGACTATTACGTTTACAAGGCCTACTTTATTCTGATGAGCATCGTCTTTATTTGCATTTTGATGTTCAATGCAGTCTGTCGAGCAGAATCTATGGAATCTGACAAGTCCAGCTCCAGGAAATGACATATGACTCCTTTATTTTTATCCCGCCATCTCAGCTTCAAAACGGACATCTGCTCGACAA
This sequence comes from Theodoxus fluviatilis, assembly GCA_034096865.1. Taxonomy (NCBI): domain Eukaryota; kingdom Metazoa; phylum Mollusca; class Gastropoda; order Cycloneritida; family Neritidae; genus Theodoxus; species Theodoxus fluviatilis. Next base: position 3,488 of record JAWQFJ010034771.1, on the reverse strand, counting down.
ACCTGCTCTTCTGCACTTCTTCTTTCATGCGGCATGTTTCTACTTATGAATCAGTCCTGACTCTCTCGTGATATAAACGAAGTTTGAGATAAAGAAATGTTAATGGAGTGCTCCTCGTCTGCAGTTTTGTTAGATAATGATCGATTTGTTGATTCCTTTTCTCACAGTGAAAAAGCTGTGACTTCTTGTTTGTGTCGTTTCCCGCACATGTCAGCTTTCCCCCTGTTTTCCTGGCTGTCGTTTCCTCCTCGTTTCCTCTTTCTGTAAATCAGCGAGTGTTTACTTGTTTGACAATCGGTTAATGACTAAAGCCTACTGAGGTTGCCTCCAAATACTTTTCGACTGTCCTGCCTTAAGGCACCACAAGCTCAACAGTCTGCACCGCCGCTTTGGTAATTTTCCAAAGTAGCGTTTTTACTATGCCTGTAAGGCACTTTCCTGTAATGTCATTCCATTCAATAGAAAAGTCATCCTTGTTTCACCGTCATTCAACGGCACTTGTTTTGTCTTATCTTTATTCCAAACATCCTCGCATTCTCCATTTGTTCTCTGTACTTTGTTTTTACCTACACATTAATGCTTAATTAAAATACTACCTGCAACACCTTACAAAAGCAAATCAGTGAACTGATTTTCCAGGCAGTGAAAGGACATGGAGAAGAAGAGGTTAGTGGCCAATCTTTCATCCAAAAGTCCTCAGCCCACGACCCCGTAATCAGACTTTGCTCAGAGGCAGCAGACCCCCATGCTTTTGTCTCCACAGGACAACATAATGCGCAGCAGCTGCTGTCCGTAGACTGAACAACAGCTCATTACGAAGGCTTTACACCCCTGCTTTCGCAATGAGAATCGGTTACGTTGCACATTACCTTGACAAAGATACCCAAGGCCATTATGTTATGTTAGTCACATGACTTACACCAAAGTCCTGTTTTTCTTAGTTACTGCATCAGGGAAAGGGAACGGTCATTCTGCACTGCACCCAGACAGAACCAGAAACGCTCCTTACGAAAGCCATACGCCTCACACCGAAGTTCAGGAGTTCTTCAGTGGTGCTTGGAACACTCGAATCGACTACTTTGCACTTTTCCTTGACACAAGCAGTAACACTCTTCGCGAAAGTCTCGTGACTTTCACCAAAGTGCTGATCTGCCACCCTCAACATCTGCTTTGAGGATTTGAATCGACTGAATGACACTTTTCCTTCCTTGGTTCTCTTCTTTCGGAAATGACTGGTTCCGCGTTACGCTTTGCCACGATGCGGGCACATAGGGTTGTCGTCGTTTCCTGATCAAAGTGTTCAATTAACGTACTTATTCTGCTTCTGACCATGCAATCGTTTAGTATGTATCTCCAATGTATCTCCAACGGACGTGATTACAGGGACTTGATAAACCCGTGATGCCCACAGAAGGGTCCAGGGGGGAAATATTTTTTAAAGTGAAGATGGTGTAAAGGCTTACGCATCGACTGCTATACACGTGCATACTGGTTGTCAGTATCTTGTTTTTATTTCGTTCTAAAGCCGTTAGTTGCCAGTGCCAAAGGAGATGTGATGAATCACTTCCGCGATCAGGTATGGCTATTCGAATGTATCTGAAATGCAAGCACTAGACAAAGTGATACACGAGGCAGGCATCTCTACATCAACATTTGCTTGCCAAGTACTTTTTCCATTGGTGCCTCACAGGATACGTTGCAAAGTTTTCAACGTTTATCAGTATTATGAACTCAGCACCATGTTGCCGCCTTTATGGAAAACATTTCAAGAACTGGGCGACCTAGACATTCATTCCTACACATGGCTGCTGCTTGTCTTTTCCAGACTAGAATAATGTTAAAAGTATCGAGACATCATCGATTTTACAAAGTTATATGGAGTTCTAAAAGTTTACCTAATTCCGGAAACTATAGATTATGCAGTTGTTATCTTTTTTGCAGAAGAATTGGAGCAAAAAACTAAAGTATGCAGCTTTTTGAAGGAATTTACTGTCGACTGAAGGGTTTTTGAAAATTGAAAAACCCTGAGATCAACAACTTTTTACAGATGCAAAAAGCAAAGAAATCAAATATGGTAAAACCAGGGACGAAATTAGAATATATGTTTGGGGGTAAAGGTAAAGAAATTAAGTCGACATTCTCTGAAGATGTCTGAGTTTTACTTGGCATGGTTTGTCCAGTCAAGAAACAGTTGTTGTATCACTCGATTGTCGCCCCATCTTACAGCTGTCGATGACGTCATTTTTTCTCTTCTCCCACCCCAAGCTACGTTTACATCCATTTCCACCGGATCCAAAAAAAAGCTAAACGTCGAGCAAAGGCAGATAAAGAAGCGTTTTTGCCGCTTTTTATCTTACTTCAAACGTTCAACAATGTCTTTAGAACATAAACTACATAGTGCTGCCCGAGTGGAAAGCATTATACTTCGTATCAGGAAGTTGAGCGAGGCACTGTCCTGTTTTCCCTCCTATAGGGGAGAAACGCTTGGCAAAGTCATCAAACGTGGACACATTTCCAGCAACTTTGTTGTTTCCATTGGAAATTTCGCACTTGCGAGTGGCGATCAATGTTTTGGGCGTGCTCAGACGTGGCAATGCTTCGGCAACCAAAAGCAGTATTCAGTCGAGTGACTGCCCAATAGGAACGCGCACTATTTCCAATGTCTGACGGACACTTCCTCGAGCAGCCGAGCAGATGCGTTCCTGCTTGTGACGAAGTGGTGGACATGTGTCCAGCAAGCTGTCCTAATGGCGGCCTAGCCACGCTCGATTGGAAACTTCTGTGCAATCTGCTATTTCACATGTCAGCTGTACGATGTCCTCATGTCCAAACATACATTTCTTTGTAGTTCTTCATCGCAATATCTTTCTACGTTGCGCAGTTAATTGCAAAAACCTGTTGTCGTCACATGGTGTTCAGCTGACTTGATCAAGTTGGAACTAATCAAACCCCACCCCCCACCCCACCCCACCCCTTCCGTGTTGAACGACTCGGCGGAGAGCGGAGTTATTGACGGATCTAGGACGCGATGTCACACATAAGATGATTTTTTTCCATTTGTTTTTGTTTGTTGAGAACTGGTTGGGTGTGGAGTTGTAACGAAAGGAATACAACTAAAATCACTGAGCACGATGTTACGGAGAAAGTTGTAAGACATCAACACACTCAGTATAGCGTAATACATTCAATATAGCGTAATACACTCAGTATAGCGTCATACACTCAGTATAGCGTAATGCATTCAATATAGCGTAATACACTCAGTATAGCGTTATACACTCAGTATAGCGTAATACACTCAGTATAGCGTAATATACTCAGTATAGCGTATTACACTCAGTATAGCGTAATACATTCAATATAGCGTATACACTCAGTTTAGCGTAATACACTCAGTATAGCGTAATACACTCAGTATAGCGTAATACACACAGCCTAGTGTAATAACCGCAGCCTAGCGTAATACACGCAGCCTAGCGTAATACATG
>JAWQFJ010034770.1:22500-23750 GCA_034096865.1 Theodoxus fluviatilis | reverse complement strand
ATTTTCACTTTGAGAAAGGCATATAAAGGCTATACATTTTGCAATTTTATTATACCCTGACTTTCACGGCCAATGAAAAGTGCGAACACCTCTAGTTTTGCAAAGACCTACGGTTAGGCAGCAGACTACGTCAAATCCCTCAATCGGATTTATGCAAGTCAGTGGGCACGTGTGCGTGCTCATAAATATGCATTTACTAATGTGGGGCTAACCAATTGAAGATATATAAATGCAGACTTCAGATCTGACTCACTGACTGCTTGACATATTGAAGGTAACGAGTGTCTTAATCACATGCTCGACGACATTTATTTCCTTTTAGGAACCGCGTAGATAGACGCGGTCGGCCTATTCTTGCCTCCTACCCACAGGGGGGACATTGATTCAAGGCTCTAAGACTTATTTGACATCTATTCAAGCAAATGAAATCTTGTTGATTTTTACTATCATTATACTAAGCGATCTCTTCAAAGTTATTTCACCTCCTGTGCTTTGAGGGTAAGAATAGACCCACCGCGTCTCCTGTCGTGACTTGTAAGAGGTGACTAACTGTACCCATGCCACCCCTGTCCCTTCACCTTCTCTCCTCTCCCAGTCTCCCCCACCCCCTAACTGATGTTGACGACGACGACGACGATGACGATGACGATGACGATGACGATGATGATGATGATGACGATGACGATGATTATGACGATGATGATGATGACGATGATGATGATGATGATGATGATGATGATGATGATGTTGTTGTTGGTGATGAAGCTAATGATCTTTTCGTCTCTTCTTTTTTTGCTTCTTTGCGAAACTGTCCTCCTTGTGTATTTTTAAAATAGACCCAATAAAACTGAATTTGGAGGAGAAAAAAACACCTCACGGAAGATAATCTCCGCTCCCCGCCCAGACCCTAAACCCCCCCCCCCCCTCCCAACCCACGGGAGAAATCGAAACTTGACTTGTTGTAACTAAACCAGCTCCAATATTTTTCCTGGTCAATATTCTTACATAGCCTAGAAGGCTGGAAGGCCGAAACACTTTGATGCATTGAAAGAAAGTGCAGGGATCCTAGAGGGGCGTCCATGGACAAGATACTTCACCTGCATTGCCCTCACCGAGAATTTCTATTCACGCCCATACATATAAGAGAATCTGTTAAAATCACTTCTTGTGAAGGAGGCAATCTTTGACTTGATGTTGAGATGAGTTTTAATTTCGTTGGTATTAAACTATGTGACATTCATCGTCTCAGG
>JAWQFJ010034770.1:7500-17500 GCA_034096865.1 Theodoxus fluviatilis | reverse complement strand
ATTGCTTCTGTGGAAGGGACTTAAGGCCTCTAACAGGCTGTTCGGGTTGCCCCCCTTGAGTCGCGCGACCGTCACACAAGGGGAGGTACAACCTCTGGAGGTCAAATTCTTACTTCTTGCCATTATAAGTCTGATATGAACGTATGTTGAAGGCATCAGAAAGCACACGAATTTTTAAAATCACTTTATGTGTGGTCATGTGATCAACATGGCTACCTGATCTATAAACAGGAACAGAACATTGTTTCCCCATAACTCAACACATAATAAAGTTAAAAACATGAAACTTATTCTGAAGATGCAATAAACATTGCTACAGAGAATGGACTATTACTGAAGCTCTGTGATAAATATACATGAAGTTGGGAATAAAATAAAAAATTGGTACTGAAACCCGCAAAAAATTATACACATCTAAACAAAAATAATAGTACATACCCTGTGTATTTTAATGCTAAACATCTCTGCAAAAATTCAAAGCTGTACAGTAAGTATGTGACTTATGCTGTAAAACAATGTTGAACAACTATTGCAAAAATCCGCAACGGAGAAAAACCTCTTTAAAGGCTTTCACAACAACAAAACACATGCATCCTAGTAGGAACCACTTCCAGCTTTGTAGGAAGGTTCCCCCTCCTCCATATATAGCCACTATAGGACATTCTCATTAACGTACCCTGCAGGAGTTATCCTCGGCGCTCTCTGTCGAAAAACAACGCGTTAGGTAGAACCACCTAGTTCCGGTTGCATTTTCGAAGCGTCTGCACTGAATACTAGATCGCTCAAAGTTCATGTATGTGGGGGTGGAAAACAGTACTGTGTCGATGATGACATAAAAATGGCATTAAAACACACAAAAAGTTTCATTACAACTAAAATTACCGATTATATTAATAACTGACCATTTTTACACATACAGCTAGTACTGAAACCTTACAACGCAAACAAAACACACCTGCCGGGAGTGTCCCGGTCTAGCACGAGTGATCGTTTCGCTATCTGATCCGACATGGTATTCCAGCAAACAAGCAACTACTGCAACTTCATGAAGTTATTGAAATCTCAAAGTGTGATGTCAGACATCGATTGACCGAGTTCGAATGCAGCTGCCGGTTGCATTCTCGAACATTTCGTCTGCACTGAATACTAGATCGCTCAAAGTATGTGGGGGTGGAAAACAGTACTGTGTCATTTGCCATAACCATCGTGGCAAAATTATTGATGGAAAAGTTGTCAAGCTACATGGCATTCCAGCAAACAAGCAACTACTGCAACTTCATGAAGTTATTGAAATCTCAAAGTGTGATGTCAGACATCGATTGACCGAGTTCGAATGCATGCAGTTGCCGAATCAAACGTAAGCGCTGCTCCCAAGCTCGTTTTAGTTGCTTGTGATCGTTTCGCTATCTGATCCGACAATAATTACTAAACATTGATATCAAAAGCACTATTCAAAATTTTTGGCGGGTGGTCTACCCCACACAACTAAAATCTACGGTTAATATCATCTCCACAAGCCGAACTACGTGAAGTTATACATTACGCCGAGTGCGCGCAAGTTGATAACTCATCGACTCCATGATACTTGATAGTGAATTTTCGGTCCTCGCCAGACCAGGGAAACGAAATTGTCAATTCAAGTCAGAACTAAACAGTTATCTGCTGCTACTCATTCGAGCTTTACATGAAACATTATATCACACTAGCTCGATCGTCTGCTGGCGTAGTGACTACGGTTTGATCGCGTTCGTCTGCTAGCCAGCTAGGTGCATACAGTGAGGTTTGTTGACTTATCTTCTGTGGGTTTTGTGCAGAAAGTATACGTTAAAACAGTCTAATATGACTATTTTCGATTAGTTTTCAATCTAATTAATCTTTTTGCATGCTTTAATGTCATCCTTTTGCCACGATCTAGCGATCATTTCATCAGCTTCTATTTTTACCAGTCTACCGGAAGTAGTGGAAGGAAAGGGACGAAACTCGGGCTGAATTTCCGTTTTGGAAGTGAGAATGTCCTATAGCCCTCTTTCTTTTCTTTTCCCTCGTCTTGGCCTCAGCAGTACAAAGCACAAACAGAATTTAAATCGGAGTTATAGATACTGTGATATGACCAAATCAAGTTAAATGAATAAAATTATTATTATGTGATTTTTTTCCCAACCGTAAATATTTAAAGTTGCTATTAAAACAAAACTTATTCTGAGAAAATGTACTGCAACGGGATATTAAGAGGTTGTGCACAAACGGTTCAAGATCGATTTTGTGCGCACAACTCATTTTTGATAATGTTGATGAAAAAAAGTGTACATCCCCGTAAGGCCTGTCGCTGCTTTAAGGGCAGGAGCGCGTGGAAGTGGACAGATCGACTTCCCGTATGACTGATAACACGTCGCAACTGCTTCCTACGCAAGCCAGCGAGCACTTATTCAGGTAGGTGCTCAAGCATGCTCTTGAAATGAGAGTGTGTGGGAATGCTGGCTGGCAAGACAGAGGAGTGTTGTGGTTGAGGAGTTCGTGTGAACGACCACACAGTTAGCCTGCGTGTTTCAACTATATTAATTTTTTTGAGTCTCTCACTGCCAAGCGAGAGCTAGGTTCACAAGCCTATGGAAGTTTTACATCCTCCTGAACATTTAGCAAAGAACATTTTTTTTAAATCACGATGTAACAAACGCAAAATGACAAATCACAATTTACCTAAAGCAAAATTTCCCTTATCTTGCAGCAAATTGGTCGAATGTCCCCTCAGTGCTCCTCTTCCTCACGCTCAAAAACTCACAACGCTTCTGGGTTCCACAATCGCAGCTGCATGGAGCAACGATCAGGTCGCACATCTCACACTGAGTACGATCATTAAGAGATCTTTATAAGGGAAGGAAAGCTGCATATACCTTTGCTTTGCTTTGCTTTGGCACAACGTAGACGTTGAACCAACGTGAACGCGGTCACACAGAAAGGTAGGTATTCACCAAGTACACTCGGTGCGTACTGCGCGTGCGCAATATTTAACATAGCAGCGGAATTATCAAGTGGTCTGTTTTCAAGGCAGAGCATTGCTTTGGCGTGAGTTCTTTCCCAAATACGATGAGCAAGTGAAAGAATGTTATCCACTGAGACGAGCTTGAGGGGTTGACAGATAATGTCAGAATTCTTTTTCGCCTACGTGTGTGGCCGCAGCCGCGTTCCTTCAACAGCCTGTCGCAATCTAGTTCGACAGCAAGGAAGTATTAACTGAACGCTTAAAGCAACTCATATATTAAAGAGGGTTCATCTTTCTTTACAAGACTCATTCTGTTAATCTGTGTTCTTTACGCAATCGAGAAAACGTGCTCTTACCCCATATTTTCGATATTTCACATTCTTCACGCAAACCGAGGAGAATCACACTGACAAGCCTTGCTGTTTTGGTCACTGACATTCAATTCATTGCGTAGGGTAAGCTCCGTCCTCTCGTCGTCTCGCAGTTCTCGCGTAATCTCTTCATGACTGGAGCGCGTTTCTTAAGCAAGGAATCTCGAGGGAAACTCGAGAGCTAGGCGTTGCCTAAGGCGTCTCGCTGTGAAGGAAGGTGGTCGAGGTAGCTCCGGAGGTACCTCACCGCGTTTAGCTGCAGAGGCCCGGATGAACCAAAATGGCGGAGACCGTGCCAATTGGGTTGACGCTCAGGGGAGGGGCCGCCAAAGATCCTATATGGGGCCGCTATGCGGAGGACCGCTATTGCGGAGAGCCGCTATTGCGGGATTTTTTCAACAAAAGTTCCTCATACAATTTTGATTCTTTTGTCCTAAAACGCATTAAAAAAACCATAAAATGTATGCGGCCCCCCGCAATAGAAAAAAACCCGAGTGCCTGTAATGTGCTTCTCACTGTACGAGTTTGGTAACGTGTAGGGACATGGAAGTATTTGCTGTTCGAGTGTTATTTGTATATTTTGAGGAATATGTGTATAGGTTATTTCTGGACAGACGCTGTCGAAATCTATTATCATTTGCATACATGAAGCTCCATACATGTCCAGTATTTGAATGATGTCCCTTGAATTGATCGAAGTGTATCGAGCCACAATATTTCCAACAAAATTGTCTAATTTTACCTCGGCTTGCTTTCTTTTCGTTGAAAAAGTTCCCGTGGTATGTTCTATCAAGTGAAAAACTGTTGTGATGTATGTTACGTGCATTATTTCGTCTATCGGCCGCTTCTTCACCGACTCTCGCGCCAGGACGCAGCCATGTTCTCTCGGACTTCCGCCTTGCCAAAATGATTGGCCGTTTCTTACACGTCTTTTGATGCTTGCCTTCCCTCGGCTCGCCCTAGCGTAGGCAATGCGCCCCTGAGTTCAGCCGGTGTCGCGATAAATAATCTCCCGACTTAAATAAACCCTCTTCGTCAATTTGTTAAAAATCATATTGACCATTTCCCATTGACACATATACACTCGTCCATTAACGTTAACATTAAGTACGTGTAATGTATGGAAGAACAAAAACGTCGTACATTGGAAAGAAAAGTCACATGGGAACAATATTGACGGTCTGGAATATAATGATTTATTTTACAGAATGATGACATTCGTTTTGGTCAATTTACTTCTTAAAAGATATCTTTGATCGTATACTCCAGAAAGTTGGGATATGAATTGCTTTTCACGGGTACACTTATTCCGCAGCATTTCAGGTAATCGTGTCATGAAATGTATTTTCATTGGCAATCGAGGCAATTTCCTCATTATCTGTTACTCTTCAAAAGTAGGCTCAGTTTCCTCTAAAGTGTGCTCCGTGTAGGAATATACCCAACACGTGTGCCTCCGTGATTCTCTAAATGTGAATTACTGGGGAAATCGAGACTTGATTTGCTCCTACTCGAACGAGTTCTAGTGATTTTCGTGATCAATGGCCTTATATGTGTATCGCCTGCAAAGGCTGAGAAGCTGTATAATTTGCGTGCGAGTAGTTCGGACGAGCCCAGATTTTGTTTTTTAACTGACTGTAATGACATGCATACGTCACTTGCCCAAACTTGGCCAAGCTACTACAACTCACATTACAACTTAAACAATATAGCACTTTAAATGAACTATTGATGTATTCTACAAATAATTTTGATAAATTATTGCTGTTATTTGGTTACAGTTTCTCAGAATGTGTATCAGTAATTCTACAATTGACCGATTTTCATGTGAACCAAAAAATGAAATGGCGGACAACACTTGTTTACTTGTTACAGAAAACAAGAAGCCCGCATGCACGATAGAGTTCTCTCTGAGCAGCCAGTCAGAGTGAACGATCAGGAGGGTTTCCACAACTGATCTTGGAACCTCAAACCTGGTTCCTTGATCCTTCCTAAACTAGTTCGTGAACTGAGAGTTTGTTCTGTTAAGAAAGTATATACGGCGTGCGAGATCTAATTCACCGATCCGCCGGAACCTGATTCGTGCGCCGAGAGTTCACACAGTTAAGAACATACTTTATCGGAAAATAATACATTAAAAATAAATAATATGAGTCATCTTATGCATATAGCATATTAGTTTTAGACAGGAAAAGACCAGTCAGTGAAAGAGGAAATGCATTGAATGTACGGATAAACGTTCTTGTACAGAGATAATGATTTCTAAACCTGACAGCAAAGCACTTGTTCATGTGACCGAAAGAAAACATTTCTGGCTAAATTAAGTACGAAATCCTTGTCATATCAGAATGAAAATCCTTTCGCCACGAATATGTTACAGCATGAAATGTGTTCATCGAAAGGAAATGTTCTTAATGTGAGTTCTTTTTCCCCCGACTGAAAGATTTTGCCAGGGACAGGAGGCAGTTTTTCACGACACCGGTAGCAAACCTTGCACAGTCAAGAAGGATCGAGAGCTAGGGCGGTTTGGAAGTGACCGTGTGCAAGAGCGAAGGCAAGTAGGCCTAAATCAGACTGATTGTATGACGACCTCGACATGAGAGTAAATCTCCGGCATTTCTCCTGTGCAATACAAATCCATACGCCTTTAAATGCATGAAACAACTGCTCCAGCGGCGCAGCACATAGGTAAGTAACAACAGCGGCAAATGGCGACTGCAGTTTTCAGTGCGCTCTGAGCCCACACTAACTTCCTTTACCGCAAGGGTAGGATCTTTCACTGCGCTTCCTAGTTTGATTTGTGAAAAGCACTCCTAACGATGTTCAGCCTACGATGCAGCGGATATACTCGGATGCCTGACAAACATTTCAGCGAACGTAGCTTTATTCCCGCCTTCGATTATTTTTACAATTACATCAGCAAGTACAATATTTTCTCTAAGTTACGTGACCCGACGAGTGAAAGCATAGGCCTATATACTTTCCTCCTAGTAAACAGTGTGCATTAAAATTCGTACCAAGTGAATATACGTCTTATTCAAGTAATATGCGATAACGTTAATGTAAGATTACAATTGCAATTTCCTTCAAATTTTTAGCTCTGTGGATTTTTTTTATTTTCTGCTGTTTTGCGGAGAGGGAGGAGGCGGTGAATTTAACTCACTTCGTCTTTTTCTGTGCGAGTTTACTACAGCTCTGTAGAGTGTAGTTGCTTACATTCTTTTTTGCTCTCGTTTATTTGTTTTGCCCGAAGCCAGCTCTGAGTTATCACAGAGGGTTAACTGTGCTGTTGTTGTTTCTTATTGTCTTGTTTCTTTTGTGGTAACTCCCTGTTCTTTGACAGTGTTTCGCCTCGCTGTATTTTGTTTAATAGCATGTTCTGCCCCACTTCCGCGATTGTTACATTTTTTCTCACCTTACTTCACATGGTCTGTTCAGCGACGAATTTTTTTTACCAGAGTCTGATGGTCTAGTTGCTGACCATTCTAGTAAATTAGAGATTTCGCCTACCGGCAAAAGTATCTCTAGCACTGTTGGCGTCACGTATTGGAAGGTTTTCGGCCAATTTATGCAAGCGGAGGTCACACGAGAGGCTTGTGGGATAGCCGATGTGCTCCCTGACATACGCCGTTAAAGTAGTTCTAAGACTATTACGCACAAAACTCTTAACTTACTCTTGTTGAGACAACAAACAAGCGTTTATTCGATACAATAAAATGTTTGTGTTGAAATGGAACCAAGTTTTTACATCTGAATGATATCTGTAAAAAGTGGAGAGAAAAATAGTATCAGAACGAACTATTTTTGGCGCAAGGCTGTAATGCCAAGGGTCAAGCCTATTACGCATTCATTGCGAACTGTGCCAGAGTCAAACTGACTCGGGTTTACAGAATGGTTGCTGACTGCATGCGGTTCCTGAGGAGGTAATTTCCACTCGGTTTATTTGGTGGCAAATAATTAGAATCAAAGCGGTTCACTCAAGATATTCTCAGTCCTTACTTCTTTTCTATAAAGGCATGAGGGAAAGATCCCACGATACTATGACGTCTTGCCAAATTGGACTGAAATGTTTTGTGAGGAGATTATCCTACTTTAAGTTTAAGGAAAGATGCCCCGCCACTTGTTTGTTTTAGCTTGTTTCTTATTACTGAACACCACTTGCTTTCATCTTTAATAAATCACTGCAGACAAGCTATTTTCCAAGTTGCAGTACACGCATAGGCAGCTATATCTTTTCATTTTGTCTGCTTGAAAAGTACGTTAAAATATTTTCTCGAGCTTTTTGTTACTTAGTATAAAAGATGGAAGCAGACAGGAGATGTGGTTAGTTTTGAGAGGGCGAGTGTCTTTATGATTTTTTGGCGATGAGACTTAAGTAACAATGCGGCCACTGAGTTAGCAGTTGTTGTATTTCTTGGACTTTATTTCTCAAGTTTATTTTGTGACATTTGTCAATATTGGATTCAATTGGACTCCAAGTATTGTAAAGCTATCATTTGTCCAGTCCAGATTCATGACTACACCAGAGTTTTTCTATTTGCTTTGCTTCCATGCCATATGGCTTCCTAAAAAATTGTTTACTCTTACATTTATTTCAGTTTGGTGAATTATAGCTATGTATTTTTTCCGTCTTTATTATTTGCTGTATATAATTTTCCAGATCCCTTATGTTCGGCTTTACTTCCTTTAATTTGCTTCTTTTTTAAATTTAAATAAACACAAATAATAAATGATTGATTGCATCTACTTCTTGAGGTGAGCCAAATAATTTGTCGGTCACTGCAAGATGTTTCCGATGCTGCATCTTTTCAATACGTAAATTTTCAACATCTGCCAAAGCATTTAAGACTATATGCATTAAGCAAATACGTGTTCTGTTTCTGCTTGTATCTCACAAAATGTGCATTTATACTATAGTAATATTTTGTGCCAATCTTTGTAGGAGGTCGTTTACCGATATAATTCGATGAAGTATTTGAACGAGGAAATTCTGGTCTTAGTATCTGCAGCAGCATTCCTGGCTAATCTGTATTATTTTGACCACGTCATTCGTTCTGTGTGAAATTTTGGGGGTGCCATTTAATGTGCCCTGATGGCACAGATTTATTCCTCACCAGTAGATTGTAGTAAAATGCAGTGCCATAGTTCATATTGTTTTCCATTTCAATATGGATACTGACATTATCTATTTTAGTATGCAGATTCTAGCTATTGAATTTACTAAAATTTGTTTTCATCGTGTGAGGATATTGACAATCATCTCGGTCATTATGAGAAAGTTGCCGCCAATTCTGTACTTTGCTTGTATCTGTTAGAACGTTTTGAAAGTTCCATCCTTTGACAATCTGTTTGTTGGACCCTGTACCATTTGTCGCCCATCATTTCGGTCTGCGATATATACTTTACACCATATAGACCGAGTTAAGATGTATTTCGTTTCTGTTGGATGAGGCAGTCTTCCAAGGAATCTGTCGAAATGAATGATTAAACATGTCCAATACCTACCCCCCCCCTCCCCCTCTCTCTCTCACACACACACGCACACACACAGACACACACACACACACACACACACACACACACACACACGCACACACAGCATAGACGCTTGAAGCAGCGATTGACCTACATCTCCTGCTTTGAACTCTGATTTATGTCTCAAGAGCTCATTGGCAAAAAGGAAAGGGGAGATTAAGGAAAGGTAGGTTTTGACAAGATTCTTCTTGTGTGCCGTCTTGAAAGTTTCCTAAGTAGAGACCTGTCTAATAGGAAGTCAAGGGACAAAAAACGGAAAGGGATTGTTTGCCATAACTGTCGAGGGAGAAGCGAGGTACTTTTACGAGGAGGACGTCCTGAGACTGGAGCGATTGGCAGGGCACGTACAGCTGGACACGGTTCCGGAGTTTAGACAGTGTGCAGCTGCTTCAAGTGTCTGATTGGCACAGTTTAAGAGGTCACGGTCGACGTCGTGACGTACTCAGATGGCACATTGAGGCGATAATTTCGTGCAGCTTCATGGATAGTAAGAATTATTTTTACAACATCGTCTTCGACCAGATACGCTTTCGAGAAGGTATAAAATATTTCTGCTCACCCTGGGTCGACACTATTACGGTCCCATCGTCTCTGTGCTGGAGTCTTTTTCTTCCAAATGCTAGGCTCCGCGGTTGCGATCAATGATTGTATGTAACACTGCCTAAAATCTCAGCTCTAGAGCAATACCCCCATGTTCACTGTCTACTTTCCAAGAGGTAGGCTCCTGTGTGACCAGTAGGAACGTCAGTAGCGTCTCCAGGGCAGCTGGAAGTCCAGCAACTGGAATTGTTATGAACTACATCTGCACGGTAAATGTAAATGGGTCGGAGCCGAAGAACGCACGTTCTGTCTGATCGAGTGCAAGCCGCCGAGTGAGCATGCCGAGAGACTTCAGACTATTTGTTTAGGCCAGTGGTCCATCACATGGGGTAGATAAATATGACATGCCTCATCTTCTAGCTGAGAACAACTTTGTGTCAATCAAAAGGCAAATTCAACCCAGTACAAACGATTATATATACATTACTATGAGTTTAAAAAAGTTGTTGTGGCTTCACGGTAAGGATTCTTGGGATATTATAAGTACTTTGGATGCCGTTTGATGGACAGTCTCAGT
>JAWQFJ010034770.1:0-2500 GCA_034096865.1 Theodoxus fluviatilis | reverse complement strand
TCGCCATTCTTTGCAGGGATTAGGCCCCACCTTCCCCTTCCCCCTCTCTACTGGTAACTTGTTAAGTCTAGTTGTAATTTGCTGGTGACTCCGAATGCGGCGGCTCATAAATTAATCGTGTATTGTGAAGCAGTGGGAGAACATCACTCTACATGAGTATACATGTATCCCCGGTATAGCCCTGGCACAGCGACGCGATGGTCATCCGCGCAGACCGTGTCCCCTTGTTGGGCTCCGTGGTGGGTGGGGAGTGCCTGGGATGAATTTCTCATACCACAATGGAAACTTCTAAACGCAAAAGTTAACCTTCTAAAAGACAGAAAGAGTTTCCTCCAGTTTGGAGAACCTCTCGGACTCTAATCCCCATTTTGATAACGACAGCTGACCTCATATTTTGCTCGTACGATCTCGAAATCAACAAAATCTTCTGAGGTCTCTCCATTTGCCACCGCTAAAGTCACACAAAGGATTTGCAGGCGAGCCGAAGCAGGCCGAAAGCTCAGGAGTGGTGACCTTCTTGTGGAGGTCACCAAGAAGTCCCACTCTTGCAACCTGCTGGAGTCATCGACTTTTGCCAACGTTCCTGTAAAAGTCGAGCCTCAATGCATTTAAAGAATTAATTCGCTGTCGTGATCTTGCTGATCTATCTGAAGTGGAAATGCTAAAACGACTGGCGGACCAGGGGGTGAGGAGTGTCCAAAAGTTGACAGCCAGACCCCATCCCCATCCCCCATCCCCATCCATCCTCATCCCCATCCATCTCCATCCATCCCCATCCCCATCCCCATCATTCCCCATCATTCCCCATCCATCCCCATCCATCCCCATCCATCCCCATCTATCCCCATCCATCTCCATCCCCACCCATTCCCTTCCCCGTCCATCCCCATCCAACCCCATCCATCCCCATCCATCCCAATCCCCATCCATCCCCTTACCCATCCATCCCCATCCATTTCCATCCATTCCCATCCCCATCTCCCCATCCATTCCAACCCCCATCCAACCCCGTCCATCCCCATCCCCCCATCCATCCCCTTACACATCCATCCCCAACCCCATCCATTTCCATCCTCATCCATTCCCATCCATTTCCATCCCCATCCATCCCCCTTCCCATCCATCCCCATCCCCATCCATCCCCTTCCCCATCCATCCCCTTCCCCATCCATCCCCTTCCCCATCCATCCCCTTCCCCATCCATCCCCATTCCCCATCCATCCCCATCCCCATCCATCCCCATCCCCATCCATCCCCTTCCCAATTTATCCCCTTCCCCATCAATCCCCATCCATCCCCTTCCCCATCCATCCTCATTCATTCCCATCCCCATCCATCTCCGTCCATCTCCATCTATCCCTATCCATCCCCATCCATTTCCATCCCCATTTATCCCCTTCCCCATCCAACCCCATCCATCCCCTTCCCCATCCATCCCCATCCATCTCCATCCATCTCCATCCCCATCCCCCCTATCCCTCCCCATCATCCCCATCCATCCCGAGATCGAGCCCCATCCATCCCATCCATCCATCCGTGATCTTGTGATGCTGTAAATCTGCACATTATCATCATCATCATCATGGCTTGGCTTTGCGAACAAAGGGTCTGCGACGGCTGCAGGCTCGTTGGTGGCTGAAGAGGCCAATACGGGACTTGCACACCTGCCCACAGTGGATGCTATCTGCACATTAAGTCTAGAGCAATATAGCCCGCAGTGGACACCCTCTCCCGCAGATTTCACGGTTGTTCTTGCATTGCCTGTCATTGTCTATTATTCCCGTCTTGGGACGAGGTTAAGAATAGAGCCACCGCTTCTTGCTATGAGGTTTGTGGATGGATGGATGGATGGATGATGGATAGCGTTTTACGGCCTCGTGGATGGATGGATGATGGATAGCGTTTTATGGCCTATCAGCGTTTGTAGACTTTGTAAGACCATTAAGCACGAAAATCATTAGAATAGTTCAGGAAAAGCGCAAATCAAGCCACGATGTCCCTCGATATTCGCCTCTTATGAGTCGTTTAGGGAGACGTGGTGGGTCTATTCTGACCCCCAACCCACAGGAGGCCGCGTGGGGAGACGCGGTGGGTCTATTCTGACCCCCAACGCTCAGGGGGCTTCGTAAAAGGCGAAGGACTAGTAATCGAGAATTGACTGGCTCTTACTCTTACCAGTTTTAATGAATGTTGTGATCAATGGAATTACATAGTCTACAAAGACTTATATTTATCTTCATATCGCTGTCTTTTGAGAGAGTAAAACAAACAACGAATAATGCATTGCTGTTTTTTCTCCTTCGTCTAGACTTTGCATCCTCGAGGCTCGAAAATTCGTGGCGAGGTTGTCGTTACGGCAGTGATGCCTTGAGTAACAAGCATTTTCCCCACCACGTAAGTAAAGCACGGTAACCTCATCAGCCAATAAACGTTAGGATCCACTTGCTAGTTTAATCATGCATGCAATTGAATCTCGCAAAAGGCTTAAGATACTGTAACG